>JANIMX020000130.1:0-15999 GCA_024582655.2 Erythroxylum kunthianum | reverse complement strand
CAGTTCTATAACACTCTTATGTCTATCAAATAACCATTTGAATAACAAATCACGATTGTTCACTTGCAATCTGTTGGGCCGATACTGTTTTTAACAATACTTTTCAATCAATGCATGAATGAGTTTTGTGATGTTTTTTAATGGACTTGAAAGTCCTGTGATTGTAGTGGAGTATATGAGAATGATTTTATGGAAGTATTTATAAATATTTTGCAAGTTTTGTTAAAAATTTTGGGTTGTTAAATTACAGTTGTTGTGCTGTCGAAACATATTAAAGAGTTTTAGAAACAAAACTCCACTACTTAGTAAATCCAAAGTGTTTTAATGATAACAAGGAATGAGACTTAGCTTCATAGAGACGCTTCCAGTGGGATTAGATATCGACTGGAGGGTCTTCGTGGAGTGTCGAGCATGTCGCCTGATCCAGTAGGACAGGGTCCTGTCACCTTTTCTAGCTCTAAGATTTCCCTCTCAGTGCACTCCTCAATGAGTTTAAACCTTATAAAACTTTAAGGAAAGTAAAGAAAATGCTACATCCACTATGGTGAAATGTTGATCATTCCTAAATCTTTAGGCAGTTCCCCATTATGGATGTAGCACTACAGTGTGATCATCCATCCCTTTGTTAGCTCATCTATAAAAAATTGTAGAATTCTCATTCCCTTGCTCATATCTCCTATTTTAATGTACATTAGACATTTTTTCCTTTTACACCTATTTTAGAAAGCAGATCTATAACTAGATTTTGTTTCTTTGGAATGAGCTTCTCCACATCCATCGTATATACTAACTTTTTATACTTTGAATGAAATCTACGAAGGCAAACTCTTTGATTTCAAAAGATTCCTTGATATGATTTACCACCAATTGGGAGTTAGAGGAAATTTAAATGGCCTTAAGTTGGATGAGATTGGACAATTTAATCCTAATCCTACACAACAGTGCTTCATACTCCACTTCATTATAGATGCCTTGAAATCATAGGTTTGAGGAAACTGAACTCCAAATTATATAACCTTTGGAAAAAAAAATCAACTCCACTACCTTCTTCTTCTGATGAATCATCTACATATATGGCACACGCATGTACGTTTGATGATGGTATTTCCTTATTGTTGGTTGACTTTTTGATGGATTCTACTATGAAATCTAGCATAAAATATAAACATTTAGTGGAACTATGGATACAGATTGATTGTCAAACTTGCTCAATTCGACATACCATTTAACAAACCTTCTCAAGTAATTTAGTTTGTGGAGTGTCTTATATATTGACAGGTTTCTCACCACAATGATTGCATATGCTTGAAAATAAGATCTTAGTTTTCTACCAGAGATGAGCATAACAAAAATTGCCCTTTTAAGATAAAAATAATACCTTCCATCTCTAAGATTACATGATATACAACCTTTTGCTAATGGATATATTCTTGAACTAAAATAAAAATCATAACCTTAGGTGATACCACAAAGGTATTGCAACTTTTCAAGAATAGAAGGTATGGCAAATAGTAGTGAATATGTAGGTATAACTTTAATTACTCAAAGGCTTGCTCATACACTATGTTCCAAATAAACTCCTTTGATCTCCATAAGATCTATAAAAAAGAAATATAGTAGTTTGCAAATCTAGACAAGAAGTTAGATAGTTTAGTATTTTTCCTAATAACATTTGACTTCCTTTAATGTCCTAGGCAAAAGCATGTTAACAATTGTATCTTTCTTTTGCATATTGATTTCAATACCTCTTTAAGTCACTTTAAAGTCCAAGAACTTTCTTTTTTGATACACTGAAAAGCATTTTTCAAGGATTAGTTTCATATGGTATTTCCTCAAAGTATTAAATTAATTATTGGTAGGTAGCTCTTACATTCTTCAGCCTAAACAACGTTACCTTGTAGCAATATGTTCCCTTATAATGGATGCATAAGGTGATTTATTATTCATTTCCATGCATGATATTCTAGTTTTAGTCAAAATATGCACCCATAAAGTGACCTAGCAATGACCAAAAGTGGCATCTATAAGTTGATTAATCTCTGATAATAGGTAACTATTCTTAGGACTTGCCTTGTTTAGGTTTGTTAAGTTAACCTACATCCTTCACTATATTCTTAACTTCTTGACTAATGCTACATTGGTTAGCCAATAGGTGTATTCTGCTTTGTTATAGCATGTATACTTCATCATTTATGACTTATTATTCTTTTATTTGATAAGCCTAAGCCTAAATTTTGGATCTATGTTTAACTTCTTCTTTTACTATTAATAAGTCAATTCTAGGAATGTTTGATGGTTTCCATACAAAAAATTATCCATACTTGCACAATATTTACTTGTCACATTCTTTCTCTATGGAGCATAATCTTTTGTTGATTTTAAAATTTTGTTGACCTCCATGACATTCTACCACTACTACAATGATTTCCTCTACTAATTTACCTCTTTAACTCCTTCTCAAATTCCAATTGTCCATAGTTTGAATATTCATGAGAAGTAACACCTTTTTGTTAGTTTTAACGAAGGCTATATAACAGTACCTTGCTAAGGTGAGGTCTCCCAAAACTTCTCATATTCTATGCTCTATTAGAAATTTCATATTTATTGATAAGGACACAAAGCATCCTTAAGAAGGAAGAGTGAGAGTGTCCTTTAGATGGCATTAAAAGATACAAGTCTTTTTATCACGTGAAACCTACCATTATTTCATGTATTAGACATAAACTCTAATTTGAATGGGAAAGAAATCTTAAATTCAATCAAGGATTGTGCCCCTTCAAAGACAATTAAAGGGGAGAGTGCAGACTCGGCTTGGACAAGGGAAGAAAACCCAAGATAGTGAAGGTATCATATAATAAAATTTTCACAGAGCTACCATTTTCTATATGAATCATTTTTACCTTAAAATTAGCCATAATTGTCATGATCATCATTGCATCATTATTCTCAATATCAAGGCATGTGGGATATCTTCTCTACTTCTCAGTTACTTATTGGCTAAGAACACTTACCAAGTAAAATATTTCAAAAAAAAACCTTTAACAAGTCAGAGTGGTGTTTTAAGCAATTGTTGATATAGGATAAGCTCATCTTCAAATCTTTTTCCTTGATTACTTCAGCCTTAGATGAAACTAACGTGTTGATGGATCATAGTCATAACCTTGATAGCATGATTATTTCCACTTACCTTTGAACTCTTTCCTTCTCTTTCACCTCCACACCTGCAAGTCAAAATTGTGGTTGGAATGCTAATAGAACCAACTTTTTATACCTGCAAGTCAAAATTGCAGACATTATTTTTCGGGCTTGCCCCATTACCACCCTTGATAATATAACCAACTTTTTATGCTTTTATTTTGTTTAACTTAACGTATATGTAAACCACTGCATTACTAAACTTTAATATTGTGGTTGGAATGTCAAATATGTATAAAAGAAAATTTAACATTAATCATTAAAATAATTATAAAGAAATTTGTAAAGTACTTATAAATACATGCTTAAAAGCTATAAATTTCAATATTCATGTTTTGTTGAATAAGTTGGCCAAAAAAATAGGCTTAATTAATTATTCTTTGATCGAAAATGGAATACCATGAAAACTGTTAGATCTCATAAATCAAGTCGAAATATAATCCAAAGGAACAGAAAAATAATAAACTGAAATCGAATTGAAAATAGTAAGACCGATATACCTGACAGAAAAGGAAAGATCGAAACGAAGACGTCCGCAAGAGAGAGTCTTTTGGCCTACTTATTTACAAGCCTATAACAAGTGTCTCAACTTATAAACACTTCCACGTCTTTGCTCATAGGCAATGTGGGATTTGTGTTTTGAAGTTCCCCTTTTATTTCTTAACAACTTACCAACATAGTGACTTTGAAGATCAATTTCTCATTCATCACTTAAACATTTTGAGCACATAATATACCGTTTTAAAAAGATCTCATAGAGTAGAATACAAATCCATAATTTGTTATTCAAATGTCCAATTTAATCAATAAATTATTATGTCTCAAACTACAATAATATCCATTATTTCCAACAAAAATTAAATAGTTTATCATCATCTTTTCTAAAAGCAATAAAACGCAATACATTTTGAAGCAACAATAAATACTTTAGAACTGCATTATTATTTTTTTATAAATAGAATATATCCAATTATAAATTTGATAAATAAAGTTAAAGGTACTAACTGTTCTTTTTACGGAAGTTAAGGACTAAACGATTTATGACTAAAACAAGTGTTAATAATTAATCAGACTTTTTTTCGTTTAATTGCTACTTGAGCATGGGCTGTAGATCACATAATATTTTGTTTCTTATATAGTTCCATATTTATTCGTGACAACTAGACTATGAGTACATTCAATTTTTGTTTAATTAGTTTATCGCAACCAAATAAGAAGAAATTGTTTGATTTCATTTAGGAAGAAAGAAAATAGAAACTACTGATGTTTGCATGTTTATAAAATTAGATAACAAAAGTTTAATACAAAATATTGGCTTACAATTTTAAATGTAAGCCCATCATTTAAACAACAACAAATTCAGTATCTTCGTTTTGTGATAGTCGGATGAGAGATATTAATTATACGCAACCTTCCATTTGTATTTTACAAAGAAATTATTCCGTAACTCAAACCCGTAACATTTTAATCACAAATGAACAATCTTATCCATTGTTTGAAGGCTTGCCATCATTTAAACTGAAGTAGTAAAAGCACACAAGCTCTCTAATTCTTCTCTTTTTTTTCTAGCAGTTAAATAATGTCCGTGTTGCCTCTTCAATTCTCTAGTCTAAGGAATTAAGTAGAGTAAATTTTCATTTTGTTTTCTTAATTACAACACAATCAAAAGTTTCCTCTCTAGTCTCTATGAAATGTGTCAAAACAATGCCCTTCGTACAAAACATTGAACTAGACAGATTTCAACGACCTCCAAATTTTCACTTAATTTAAACTGGAAAACAAATAAGAGATATAAATTCAGAATAGTTAGGTCCAAATGGTTTTGTGCAAGGAAAATCGCACCTGGCATCTAATTATAGAACAGGTTCATTGAAACTACCTGTTAAGGGTAGGATTCAGTTATAAATATGCATGTTTATAGATATCATTTCAACATGATTTTCAATCGGAATCTGAATCTGGATCTACATCTACAATCTCAGGTATAGATTCTGTTGATGAGTCATGTCCTAACTCGCCTGACTGCATTTCATTTTCTACAGAATGTAGTACTCCAGGTTCCTGATTTGTTGTTAAGTCCATTTCGGTAACAATGACATCTTTGGTGACCGCAGCAACTATGGCAACTTCAGAGTTCACCGATTCCTGAAGCTGTACTGTGGTCTCTTGCAAGCCTTGTACCTCATTTGATATTCTATCAACTGTCGCTCCCATCTCTACACCTACACTGCCTACTGCTGCCTCCTGCCTACTTATTCCAGGACTCTTTTGACTTAATGACTCAGCCACAGAGATATCTTTTTCCAAATCAAATCTTAACATTCCAGAAGGCTTCTCAATATCCACATTTTTACATGAGCTTTCAATTGGCCCTTCAGTTTCCTTGCCACTAACTAGCCAACTTGTGCATAGATCATCCTCTGAATCAGAAGGATTTTGTCTTTCTTCCTGTATACCACATGAAAATGGCCTCCTGAGCATCTGACTGTCAGAGTACACAGGATAACTACCCTTAACAACATGGGAAGTACTGGCAGAAGGGAAGTCTGCCACTGGAAGGGCCCGTGGATGAATCAGCACCTCCAGTGTTAAAAGTGCATGTGCACAAAATTCAGCAAGTTTCGTTCCTGTTTCTTGTCTGCCTGCAGAATTCAACTCCTCAAAGAGTGCTAAAACAAACTTAAACTACTTGACAAAATACAAAAAATGGGTCCAATAATGAGAATTTACAATAAGTCATTTGATTATCCAAACAGGAGGGACCAAAGATATATATATACATATTTTAATAGAGTGAGGCTTGCAGCTGTATGTGCATGGGATAACTTCATTGATAAAAATCACCCTGTCACGTTTGGAATTACTAATAGAGAACTAGTAACCACAGTTTTGTAAATTGAGACTCCCAGAGCATGCAAGTGTCTCATTCATTTTTTTCTGGTATATCTAATAGCATTAGGTTTCTGAGTTGATGATGGAGCATTAATCTATCATCTCTTGATTATCTTACATGCTAGTGGAAAAATTCCTTGTGTTTATGAACCATGCATATCAAAGAAGAGAATTATTTGTTTGCAGATACCAACATCGAGAGCTACTATTGTAATTTTGCACACAATACCATCTGCTAGATCAGGGAAATATTAAATGCTCACAAAGTTTATGAAGATGCTAGCTCATCAATGAGGATTAAATGGAACCTGTAATGTATTCCATCATTAATAATTTAAGGTGAGATGATGTAATGAAATCATTTGACTGATTGTGAATGGTCTAATGGCTTGGCCTGTTGTAAGGAAAAACAATGATTCCATTGTAATTTTTCCCTATTTTGGGAAAATCTATTGAAATTATTTAATTTTAAATAATAAAAAAGAGCTACTATAACCACCATTGAAAGACAAAGTAAAAGTTGTCCTACCATCATATACTAGTTAAATATTATCTCCCTCCCCTCTCCATCTATGTGTATATAACGGTAAAATAGAGGTATCGTTTTACTTGATGTAAGTTATGCACCATCAATCAAAATGTTCCATGCAGTCATCCTCACGTTTTTTAAATTTCTTTTAACCAAAGTTACCTCTTCGAAAAAGCTCAAGAGCTTGAGCCAAATGTGGAGGACGCATATGAGAAGGTGACAGCAAGGATGCCAAGAGTGCACGTAGAGCTGCCAGCTGCAAACATGCAACTTTCGAGGTGTGACCATTAAGTAAGTTGTTTCTTTCTTCACTTGCCCATCCATCTTTACAACAATCCACTGATATGGTTATTAAAAGATCATCAATTTTTGGCCGCCAGGAGTCAGATCTCAATGCACCACCCTGACAAATATTTGAACTCAAATATTAGTGCTCCTGTATATTCTGACAAAAAAGGAATTAATCCAACTCCATAACATTTTCTAAGCAATATCTCAATGAAACAAGAAAGGAAAGGTATAATTGGGCCAAATGATGGATAATTCATTGAATGATGCCAAGGTCAGTGAACTTAGACATATAAGATAAAAGTCAAAAGTATCGAAGAGGTTGGAGTATAGCCTAGTCAATTTTCCCCAATCCTATACATTTTTTAACAGCTAAAAAAATATGCCAAGGATGAAGGGACAGCATAACAGGCACATCACAAATATAAAAGTGAAGAAAGAGAAATCTTGAAGAGGAAATTTTCATGAAATATCATCAAAACATGACTAGGTTCTCAATGCAACATTCTGAAATGCTTCTCTGATATGCGAAATTGGAAAAAAGGGAAATTTTGACAAAAAGAGCACAGATAGGGTATCAATCCATGCAAAGATCTTGTGGTTGATGCAAACTTAAGGAATTGCCGAAAAACAGATTAAGCACAAATAATATGGTACAAAAAGAATCAAGATCTATAGATTATACATCATAGCATCTATAAAATTGATCATTTATTTTTTATATATCTACACATCATATAAGCACTTGATGAAGAACTTGAACAAAATGTATGATTAATGATTCTTAATCTATATATTAATATCAAAGGTTTAAATGATAGGGCTATGTGTTCTTAAAAGTTGACATTTTCTTTGCTCCTGGTAAACAGGAAGATAGCAAATGGATTATGTTGTGGATGCTTTTATTGGAAAGAAATACAAGCGCAAACAGCAGTAGTATGGGAAATTATTGATGATTTCAGCTTTCCTGTTTCATAACTGAACTTTAGGATTTCTATTTTAATGTTTTCTATTAATTAGGAAGTAACATTATTATTTCCTATAACTCTTTTGCAAGGTAGTTTTCCTAAATAAGGATTCTTATTCCTGAATAAGTATTCTTACGTTTTTTTAGTTAGGATCCTTGTCTATTTAAAGGGGACGATCATATTCAATAAAATCATCAATAATTTCAGTCAAGAAACATATAGAGGGGAGTTGGTGATCTGTTACAAATCACCATTAAAGCTTTCAAAAATAGGGTCCTTGGAGAATGGGAAATGTAAGGGAAATCAAGAAGATTCTCCTGCTAACTGACCTTTGATGAGATCCTATTTGCGGGCCCTTAACAGATTAGGCACCAAGACACTTTGATAACATACCAATAAAAGAATTTAGAGACAAGTCTGGTAACTATATATTTTTTTCACAATAATAAGCCTAAAAGAGGGAATTGTGCCTAAAATATTATTATCAAACTCTTGCTATACAGACTTATGTGATTGATTATGACTGTCATGAAAATGTCTCTGAGATTATTAACTGAACATGCTGGGTGTAAAACAGGCATGTCTTCCACCCAGTATGCACGTATAAGAGATAGGAATCACACCTATAAACAATACGGTAGCTGATATTAATACAATACACATACCACAGTCAAAAGTGCTTCCAATGCCTCGAGTGCAGCTATCTTCACAGAAATCTGGGTTGATGGAGAATTTTTCTGGGCTTCTACTTCTGAACCAATTATATCCTGCTGCTCAAAAGATCCAATGGCACTGTGCTTCCTTTTTCTTTGACAAGAGTGTAAGAAGGCTTCAGAAGGGACATTTAGGTGGGAATAAGAGGACATATCCATGGCAATTAAATCAACAAGTGAATTGTTGACAACATCCTGTGCAAGATATATTGCAATCCCTGATCAGCATAAGATTAGGAATTAGCTATCAGCAGCAAAAAAAAACTTCCAATTAGATTATATATATTAATAAAACCTGCTCCAAATTGAAAACAAGGGTAGAATGCTCAAAATGAGAACTTGGGACAAAAATACAATTACAAAGTGTTACGATCCCACATCGCCTAACTAAGTGGGAAGTTTAGGGTTTATAGAAGTTTGGGGTTTATAAGTCTGGGAGTCACCCACCACTATCAGAACGTTCTTTTAGTAGAACAATGGACCTTCTGACTTATGGGCTTGATGTATCCTTTGGACTTGTATGGGCAAGCCCGCCACGTGAGTGGGGTGCGACTTGGGCTTATGGGGGCCTGAGTCGTAACACAAAGCGTTTTAATGCCCAATGTATCAATACTTTGGAGAGGGTCTTGTTGCAGACAATTCAGGCAGAATTCAGGAGATATTTCTATGCGGCTTCAGATAATGAAAACATTTTTAAATTATGGAACTTTCCTTCTTTTAGTAATGTGGATGACATATCCAAACCAATCAACAAAAGATAATCATTCTAGTTCAAGACTTTCAAATACAACATTTTGATTTTGAATCTGTCACACTGATTAGTTAGGGATATCTGGTTAGACACATAAATTGAATTCATGCCGAAAGCATCACCAAACTGAACAAACCCTATCAGTTTGACCATTAGGATCACATTTTGAACTTTGACAAAGTCATGACGCTCCAAGAGAACCAAAATTTCACAGTACTTTATGCAATATACCTCACCATGAGAAAGGACTAACAAGATGTAAACAAGCGGAGTTCACATGCATTCTAAGTAACATGCAATACTGTTTACATCATGTGCAGGATTCATACATTTTATTATAATCTTTTTAACGCTAGTATCTCACAGAACAATACATATATTTAAGCCACTTGACCAAAATCATTAGTTCCTTGTCTAGGAGTCCTATTCATTGAAGGAGTTCCAACATGGTTTTTTCCTAGTTAAGCTTGAATTTCTTATTCTAAGTAATGGCATAGAGATCTAGATCTACATAACTACCTTAGTTTGTCACATTTTGGAGGATATTTGAAAAGCATCGCTAAAAATCTAGCTACTAACTTGTGCAAAAAATAAATTCAAGGGGTTAAAAATTATATAAAAAGTTTATAATCATATAGTAGCCTTCTTATACATGGACACACAAATACATATGTGATACATATGGCTTCAAACTCTATGTTTCGAAATTAACAGAGACAATATGTGGTACTATTTATGCTTTTCATATCATTAAGTTCAACTATTCAGGATATGGATATAGATAGTCATACAAAAGATGATGCAATCTCTTTCTGTTAAAAATCACCAAATCAACATTTGGGGAAGCTATTTATGCTGGCAAGTACAAACTTTTTGTTTGGTCATCAATTACATGGATGGAGATATATACATGCCAAAAAGGTAGATTCTAGATGCAATTATGGATCAGAGGAAACAACAACAAAAATAGGACTTTGCAAAAAAAAAAAAACTGCCAATATACTATGCATGTTGACTACATACCCACGCCCATCGATATAAGCAACATCTTCGTGATTGAATAGACTTTTACTCTTAGTTCTGGTACTTCACATCTCCTAAAATACTCTTTAACAAGTCTCACAGCATATGCTGCATGTGGCAATAGTTGACTGCATGAAAATAATACATAATATGTTTTCAATAACAGAACTTATCGACAAATTAAGAAACAGAAGACAGGCACACAAGCAACAAATAATAGCATAGATCACTAGCAGAAAAAAAAACCAGAAGAGAAAATCCAGCAAAGTATGCACAACTATATAACAACAAAATATGTTCCCAAAAGTACCAGAGACTACAAATGAACCTAGCAGTTGTCATCTGCAGAAATTGCATATTCTAATCTTAGATATACTTAAAGAGAGGGTAAAAAGAAAAGGTAATGCAAAAAAATGCACAATCTCTATCCTTGTGCACAGCTCCATGTAACTAAAATCATGTTGACAGTGTTTAGAAATGAAACTTTGAAAATCACACAGGTCAATATTTTGGAAGAGCATCCTCCAAAATCATCTGATTTTCATTTCTTTTCATAGATGATCAATCTACTTTCAGAGGGGCTCCGGAATTATATTACTTTATAAGGTCATTACAAAAGAGGTAACAGCCTTAGAATTCTCATTCAATAAACAGATAATTTAAAACTAAGATTAATTATCTAGGAAGAGAAAAATATAGTGAAACATGCTATTAATTCATAGGAAAAATATGAAACCATGCATCATCATAGTCACAAGAATGTACCATTTATGAAGAATGGAATTGTCATATTGGATACCCATAAGAGTATTTCAAGTTTAATGGAGAACAGCATATCGTTGTTTCTAAGAACTAAAATCACCAAAAATTCTTCTATGCTGTAACTCTGTCAAGAATATTAAATCTGTTTAATGAAGTCTACAAAACTGTCACTCTTGAAAATGGTTTAGTTCCCTTGTCAAAGAAAAGGAAATAAATGGTTTAGTTCCTGCTGTGGAATAAAATAAAAGACAATTGGAAATAAAATGTGGATTCAGACCAAAAAGTCAGATGATTATCTTGAGAGGTATTGGGCACAGATGAATATATCAACCCTTTCCTTCTATCTTATGAAGCTCTAAGATTTGATTCATGAATTGTATCAACAAAATCCATTCATGGGTAATCTGTTTCCTAAAGAATATGAAAGAGTGATATTTTCTCTTTTTAAAGAATAACATTGATGTAAAATTTTGTATACCTGCGCATACCCCTAACAATTGCCACAAGAAGTTCCAAACTGTAATCATGCAAAACTGGAAGTTCATAACAAATGAACTCTTGCTCTGAAGCAATCACAAATTGTGACATTGACTCTGGCACTGATCCATCAACCGTAAGCACTCTCTCAACAAGGGCTAACAATGAGCGAACAGGAACAGTTACCTGCAAGTCAAACAAATAAAAAGTCAGAAGATACGAGATCCACCCATATCCACGCTTCTTAACCAAAAAGAACAATAAATGCAATTACTAATTAGATCAGAATTTAGGAATTGCCATAGGATAATAATAGTACCTGAACAGGATATAAAGTTGTAAGCATAATTGAACAGCTAAGAATAAACATGGAGATACAGGATATCTTATTTCTCTTTCGTTCCCTGTCAGAGGCATCTTCTAACAACTTTTGGCCCCATAAGGAAAATGGGGGAACTTCTCCTGGTGCAATCAATAATCTAACAGCTTCGTCCCATTTTGTTACTGCAAGTTGAGATTGGCATTAATAATCATTCAGATCAAGACCCACCAACCAAATGGTATGAAACATACCTTCTTCTACACCATGGAAGATTTCAGTAAGATAACCATTGACCATCAATAAAAAATTTCGCATCATTAAGAGCCAGCTATCCTCGTCACCTTTTGATTTAGGAAGTAATGCTAGGCAACGAGCAAGTTTCTAAATTTGGCAACTCAAAAAAGAAGAAATAACTTCCATATTAGACTTGTCCGTTTCTTAATTTTTTCCTATAACCCAATAACAATTATAGACAGAAAGGAACAATGATACCTTCAGCACATTATCATTGCATTTTGCGGACAAAATTTTAGATGCAATGGCAGCTTCAGCCTGTACAGTGCACGGCATAGTTCAATTGCATTAACCAGCTAAAAAACATTTTCATCGTGTAATGATAATAATTAAGATCTACTCTATCTATGCATAAAAGTCATAAAACCATAAAGGTCTCTTCTTCACTGTAAGTAATCCACCAACAGCTATGCCACCTAATCAATAAGTTTCAGAAAAACTGAGAATAAGTCCAAGCTTAGCTCAACCCCAAAGTCAGTTACTAAGAATATGGAGCCCTGCAACCAGGTTCAATCCAAAAGCCACTGATTAAAACTATCATGGACGAGAAGAAATCAACTATTGGGCTAAGCTTGAACCTGTTTACTTTTCAAGTTTTTGTCATATGATCTACATAGATATCGTGCCACAGCATTTTCATTTTAAAGGCTGAAGAAGTACCAAAAAAACCTTTAGTTAGAAAAACTGAAACTATGTGTGTCCACACTTTCAGAGTTACTATATGACAACTAAATTCAAAACGTCTAAAATGGATTTCTAAAATCAGTTATATAGAAATTCACAATAAAAAAACTATTTCTCACATGTTGACATTGAAACCTCAAACCTAGCTTCTGTGTTTGTACTAAATTGAATAGATACAATCTATACAGGCGCTGGACTTATCTCAGCACAAAATCAATGGGGGCTTATTTCTTGCCTAAGCTTGAATAGTAAGTAAAAGTATAAAGCTCAGTGCTGTAAGCACCATCTCTCCTCCCCTATTTTCTTTTCGACTGGAAAACTCAGATTTTAAGACAGATAACAACAAAAATAAAGTTCAGATCTTATGATGAAGAGATACTTACATTGTCATAATGCCGGTGCAGGGAAGCAGGGAAGAAATTTATGATGGCACACAATAATTCAGCTGCTGCTTCCTGTATACCACACAGTGGTTATGATACAAAAATTGCAGCATCAACATCAACTATGAGCAAGAACTAATTTGTTCATTTTAGCCTACATGTGACCATGTTTCTTGCCCACTTCAAACTATGAACAAGGATTCTTAATGCCACTTTGCAACTATTCCTCCATGTGCACATGTAAGTGAATATATAAAAGGAAAATATATATAAGTCATCGGGAAATAAATTTTAATTGTCATTCAGAACTCTAGTTAAAGGGAAATATTCAACAATGTCTTAGATTGCTGTTAAGGAAAACTGTCTGAAACTTAGGAGTTAACTCTCAACAACATTGATTATAGCACCATCTCAAGTAAGCTTGATTTCCATAGAAAAACTATGACAACAAGGCCAACACAGAACAGACATTGAAATATAAGCAAATAAAGAAATGTAATCAATTAAACTGAATTCAACTCACCAATACATTCTCTGAACTACCCTCTGTTATCAACTTTAAAACAGGTCCGAAGAGTCTGCCAGCATGAGAAGTTGCATCTTTCTTGACATTTGGATATTCAGCCAGCCTATTTCGAAAGTTAATAAAAGAAGTTCCCAAATTTCTCAGAAATATCAAAATGTAATGTGAGAAAACATCACATGTATTGAGTTCAAATTTAAATGAAGACATATGGGCCACACCTAGTGATGAGATCTTGTATTGAAGTACAAGAAGCCACTTTCACAAATTGAGAATCCGCTGGCGACTGTTAACAGATAATTTGCAGCACAAAGAGTCAGCAATTCATAAAGACAACATGATAGCATTCAGCTCAACTATGGTTGTCTTTCTTCCCCTACTTTCCTGAAGAGAAAAGCAAGGATCCACATATGCTTTAAAAAAGATTAAACAATAAGAAAGCCAAATAAATCATTATCCAGTTGGCTTTTGTTTTGATTTCCGTGCACAGAATTCGTATAAAGAGTAACACTGTCCAAAGACAATATCAGAGACCCAAAACAGGGCTTGTAACCATTATTAAAACAGGACTAATGAGGTGAAAACAGGGCATCAAAACCAGGACTAATGAGGTTATACAGTTGCTCTATTGTCATAAGTACCACGCAAATACTTTTCATTCAAACCTATCCTCAACTACTAATCTAATAATCAACCACTTAAAATGGGATTATGCAACTTAGCAGAAAACAGTACTCAAAACTAATCTGTAAGACAAAACTAAGGTGACCATTCAATTAGTATCACGGTCCAGGACCTGCCTTCCAGTTGGGGAACTGTAGGATTTTATTTACTACTCCCACTACCACAAATAAGAATAACAAATAGGAAACTAAAACGTAAACTTTTTTAGCATAGATGAAGTAAAATTTGAACAATTAGGGAGAAACAACATTTTGAGATAGTAAAGTAATTTGTCAAAAAGCTTAAAATAAGCAAAACCAAAACGATACGGAAGAAGTCTAATTTTTAGTTTCCAAACCTGAACATGAGGCAAAAGCTTTTCCAGCCAAAGAGCATAGGAAGCCAAGAAACGCTCAGAGCTGCATTGTTGACAAGTTACTCCCAGCAAGCAAATTCCCGCCCAGCATTTGTCTGGCTAAAAAGAAAAAAAAAACCCACATTCCACATTAACCATAAAATAAAAAATTCTAAAGCAGAAATCAAATAAAAATTCGTTTGTTTTCTGTTTTCTTTTTTCTTTTCTGGGTTTACCATAAACTGGTTGTCAACGAGTGATAGCAAGTGCGCGACCCAGTTGTCAACAGCGGATTTCCAACGCTGGAAGTATTTGGGGTCGGTGGGGGATTGTTGCAGTTGCTGAGGTTGAGTTTCAGACAATAGTTTGTGGGTTTTAAGGATGGACACAATCCTAGAGAGAGTAGAGGGAGAACCGAAGGGTCTTTTGTCTTGAGGCAAATCTTCTTTGATTAATGTATAGAGCATTTGTGGCTTCATGACCACATCATTCATGCCCTTCGCCATAATCTCTGCCATGAGACTATAGAGTGAAGAAGATAAGCAACCTAAGCTAAATTTGGTTAAGCAGAGAACCAGAACACAGATAACACGTATAAAACAAGAGTGAAGCAAATAAAAGAGAAGGTTATAGCTGAAATAACAAATCAAGTAGAGAACAGAACAGCTTACCGACGACAGCAAACAAACTGGTGGTAAATAGCAAACCCAGCCAAACCACGGCTGAAGACGAGACAGCAATCGAGTAGTATGCCTCACCCCTCGGTTTAATAGCAATTCTATTCCAGCCTGCGCAGGGTTAACACAAATCTGTTTGAATTAAATTTATAATTTTAAAAATAATATTATCCTATTTAAATAATTAAGGACATGATGAAAAAAATAATTTAATATATAAAATGTTGAATCTCAAGAAGTGCTTGTTTAGTGGGTACGAAAAAAAAGGTACGTGTATGGAATGAAAAATGATGTTTGGTAATAAAGAATCATTGGATAGGTAATCCAATGATTACTTAGTTTAGGGTAATCCACCATTCTCTCCATATTTGGGAAGAATGAGAATCATTCTTAAGTGAGGAATGATTAATTAAAGTATAAATAATTAATTAAAATATAATTAAGTAATAATTAATTAATTAACATAATAATTATTAATTATTATAATAATATAATAATAA
>JANIMX020000129.1:6938229-6952054 GCA_024582655.2 Erythroxylum kunthianum | reverse complement strand
TTTTACACATTAAAATTTCTGATTTGGTTTCGTCTCAAACAAAGATAATTTAATTTACTTAATTGTCTAACCATTCCCTATGGATCGATATCCGTTCTTTACTACAGTGTACAACCTGTATACTTGCGGTATTGAGCGTAAAACTTTATAGCGGTTTTACGACCAATAATATTTTCACTCTGATTTCTGATATCCGACTGAATCTTATAACTAGAGACCATCCACCATCATCCTAGACCAAAACCTGTGCGAGAGCGTCGAAAAATTGACAAAGATTCACCCTGTTTTCTCCTCTAATGGCCTCCCTTTCGTCTGTCAGCATCTTTCCTTTAAATAGGCGCCGACACGCTCGTACCCTAGGCGTGTCTTCGACATTTTCCTACCAAAGGATACGAGCTCCATACGCCCAGATCGCTTGGGAGTGTAACATGATCAGGACAGACACGGGAAGGTGACACGCCTGTGTCACCTGGGCGTGTCAGACAGGTAGTGGTTATGTTTCATACTCATTTAGCTTTCACTTTTTGATTTTTACTCCAAATCATCCTGGCAGTCTACAAAGATGAAGAACACATAAAAAAAAGTTGTACAACACTTAAACAAACACATTAAAAGCAATTTAATATAAAAAATACAACAAAACAAGGGAAAATATATGATAAGTTATCTACTTATCACTTATCATGGCAAAGTGATTTACCAATAAAACTTGTTCTAATAAGCCAAACTAGTCCACGTTTAAAATCTAAGAAGATAAAAAGTATATAAAAATAAGCATAGGATATGATTTTTTGTCCTCTGTAAATTCTCACAGTATATCTTGTTGTGGTAACAGATGATAACTCAAGAAATTACCATTTTTAATAATTCAAGAAGTTCTTAACGAATCTCGAGAGTAACATACTACTTAGTAGGAGTATTGGACAATCCACACTGTTCTATTTTTTAACCTTGGATGATGTCTTTAGTGTATGGTCTACGAGTCGAGATTAAGGTGCGAATATTTCTCGTGACCGTTCTTGGACGAGAAATATCCGCACCTTAATCTCGACTTGTAGACCATACACTAAAGACATCATCCAAGGTTCCAAACTAGAACAGTGTGGTTTACCCAGCACTCCTACTAAGCAGTATGTTACTCTCGACATTTCTTAAGAACTTCTCTCTTTTTGGAGGGAGAGAGGTTATACTTATCTACATGTCGGTACTATTCGTTTTATTATTACTCTTCATGGTAGAAGAGGAGTACTTGCTACAGCTAAAATAACACTACTGGATACTGCCTATATTACATACCAAAATGCTCTTATTGGTACAGTCCTCACCACCTTGGACCAAGGCAGTGTAGTATTGACTATTTCCCTAGATTTCAACATGCGGCTTGACGATCTAACGTTATCCAAACGTTTGAAAGCCCAAGTCCAAATCTCTGGAGCTGAACAGGATCCTGATGCGATCATGGCCACACTCTATTGGCAAATGATCTATACGATACAATCGCATGCCTTCAACTTGAATTTTCCCAATTCTACGACGGATGCTCTTTACATGGTAGCTGATTATGCAAATGAGCAAACTACTATCATCCAAATCCTGAAGCAGCTTCCTGCAAAAGATCATGAAGAGTTGATGCTAAAAGAGTGGATTAGAAATTATCAAAGGGAATTTCATTCCCATAGACGAAAGTCTATTCATACGACGAATCCTCCTCGAATACATGTGTTGTAGGATGGATCTGTCAAATCCACATATAGTCGACCATCAGAAGACCAACCTCGTTCTTCTCCAACAACAATCCAACCTTCTGGACTCAGTCTCATGATACAACTGGTGATGGAACATGATGAGACTAAAGAACCCCCAATTCATTGTCATGATACAACTAGTGATGGAACATGATGAGACTAAAGAACCCCCAATTCATTGGGTTTATCCAGATGGAAGAACGAAATACATTAGTCATCACAGAAGACATTTTATCTGGGAAGTAGATCTTTCTATGTGTAATCCCGATTGCACATGTATCTACGACCATGATCATGATGACGACAATGATGATTATGGCACTAGAGGACATTGATGACGTCGTGATGGCAAGAAGTTACCCACTTCTCACTATCAATCCTCTCTTCCTCACCGAGATACCCATGATGATTCTGATTCCGATTCAAAGTCCAATAGATCAAAGTCTAACTCTTGGATTAGGTTGAAAAAACAAAGGCCTCGACCTCAAAACATAAAGGACTTACTCAAGGCAACAGGAAGAGAACATCTGTGGACTCTAGACATTACTGTTGTTAAGCCCAATAAGCCTGATCCAATAATCCCAACAGTACTATAGAAGCCTATGCCAGCACTTATGCCTTGCATGATGCTTAAAACCTATGATGAAGACTTTCTACCTTTGTAAAGAAAGATCGATGAATCTAAAAAGGTAATCACCTCACCCTATATGAGATCTACAGGGGTAAATGCTCAAGGTATTATGATATCAGAACCAGTTCATGAAGTATTGAACTAGAAGGCTCACAATTCAGTAGCCCAAAATCACGTCTTAAGATGTATCGATTCTAAGCTTGATGGGCTAAACCAACAAGTCCAATCTACTCAACAAAGAGTAGATTCTGTCTCATCTCAAATCATAAAGCTATATACGAAGCTAACAACCAAGGTAACCGAACTTGATGCTACACTTCGTCATTATGTAGCTACACAATACTATGGTCTGGATTTCTCAGCAAAGGAACAAGAACTCCGAAAGACCAAAGAAATGCTTCAACGCATAGAGACAGATATGCAAGCAGAGCAAGCCAAATCAATTTATGTAGCTTCACCTACTCCACCCACTCTTGGCTATATACCTCCGGTATATTCTGCTCCTACTTATCCTACAGCGGATGACTATTCGAAAGTGTTCAAATTCAACTATCCTTTAGTTCGAGAACACATTCATACTAAGCAGAAGGCTTCCAAGCCTAAAAAGTCATCTCAACAACCTACTCCTGATCAAGAGTACACACAGGCCTATAACCCACAGGAACAGGATCGTAAACTCTACAGTTCTCAGAATCTGGATCCTTCATCCTCGATTCCATTAGAGCCTGTATCGACCAAGATTCCTTGGAATAAGCCCATAAGCATGAGGACTCCTCCTACTTCTCCTCCAAGGACAAGACCTTCGACCTCCAGTCACAAAGATAAAGGTCTACAACAAGAGTTCATGGTAACTTTTGCTCCAAAGGTATCATCTGAAGATACAACTGTTATATCTGCCCAAGTCGATGATACACAGTAAAGGTTCGTGGCAACACTTGCCCCTGACCATGAATTCTCTGAGAAATCTGAGGATACTGATCATTCTTCTGAGGTATCATTGCATCAAACATATACATCTTCACAAATATCTGAACCATCTACGGATTCAGATGAACAACTAGCTGATCTATCTCAGTTATCTCATGTGATGATGGCACAACCAGAACCTATAGAAGTTGACCAGAAATCAGTGATGTTGACTCTACGGCTACAGAACATATGCCAGATGTTCAACCTCCACTAGAAGTAAAACCATCTATACCTACCAATCGCATAAGATTTACTTTTGATGGTGTCCCACTGAAGCAATGGAGACAAAAACTCCATGAGTTTGGTGCTTGGATCAATGTGCAAATGACCCAACCAAACTCCTCTCTACGAGACATTTTGTCTGCATTTACGTCCAGATTCACTGGAAAATTGAGAGATTGGTGGCAAAGTCTAGATGAGTATCGTGGACTTCAGTACATCCAAGTCCCCAATGCTGGACAACTACTTGGACTCATTCATAAAGAATTTATGGGTGATTTCCATCTCATTGATAAGAAGGCCAGGCAAGAATACTACGAAATGAAGTGTTTCTCCTTAGATCTGAGAGATCTGTAAAAGCATTTCAAGAGAATGACTGATCGTTACTATCTTCTCAACGGTATTAATGATGTGAACCTTCGTTTCACATTTATTGCATCTCTGCCAGAAGAATTACAGCCTGAGCTACAACGTTCTATCTCTTCTCTCAACCGAGAAATGAAAGATATAACTATTGGAGAAATATACCAATTAGCCCTTGCTACCCTTGACAAGCTTTGTGAACAAAAAAAATTCTTCAAAGGTATGATGAAAGGCCAATCAAAGTTGAAGAAGGTTTGTAAGAAACATTATCTGAAAATTAAATGTTCAGATCAGAAAGACTATGATTGCCATCCCAAGAAGAAATCACACCGCAGAGTCTTTCCATTTCCAGACAAACCTCCTAACAAACATCACAGACGAAACAAACATCAACGCAGAACAGTTCGTTTCTTCAAACGAAGATCTCAGTACAGTAAGCATATTGATCGATGTTTCATCTGTAAGCAAAAGGGACATTTTGCTCAACAGTGTCCTAGAAGAAAAGATAAGGGTATCAAACTCATTGAAGCAGTGAAAGCTATCATACCCTTCCATGATACTAAATACATTGAAGATGTCTTAGAGGAACAATCTCGACATGAACAAGATACAGCAATCGTTGTTTCTGTTACTTCTTTAGTTAATGAATCTGAATACTATTATGATGAAGACAATCAATACATGCTTCAACCATGTTTGACAGTTCAGCCAAAGTCTTCACATATTCCTCGACCGTATATCCAGATCCAAGTATTGAGACAAGACAAATACAATAGACCTATCAAGGTTATCGGTTATATGGATACTGGAGCCTACAGGAGTATCATGCAACCTCACATTTTACCCTCAGATGCATGGGAACCGTATGAAGAATACTTTTCAGCAGCTGATGGTAAAACCTTCAAAATTGATCTCATATCAAAAAAGAAAGTATGAATCAGGTTCTTCCCTGATTGTACGATATGGATCAAAATTCTTGGCAGTACACTACCTAGTCCTGATATAATTATAGGCATGGATGCCTACAGCTAAGCATCTCCTCCTCTACAAATCCTTCCTACAGGAATACGTTTTAGAGCACAGTTCAGACCCTACACTGAAGTTCGCAATCTTTTTGAGTTAACTCAAGTACCTGCACCGTATGAAGAGCTTCTGAACTATTGTCCTGAAAGTCATGGCGACTTTCAACATCCTTCTCCGCTTTGGAAAAATGCTGAATTCTATGTCCGTCTTCCTTTCATGAAGAACGAAGATATTAATCCAACCAAAGCAACCCATCCTGGCATGAATCCAGATGAACTCAAGTTAACCCAGGAAGAATGTAAGTCCTTACTTACAATGGGACTTATCGAGCCCACAATCTCCGATTGGGCTTGCCAAGCCTTTTACATAAACAAGAAAGCAGAACAACGACGAGGTAAAAAGAGATTAGTGATTGATTACAAACCATTAAACTCTTTTTTACAGGATGATAAGTTTCCACTTCCTAAGATTAGTACCCAAGTACTATTCCTAAAGGAAGCCCAGATCTACTCGAAGTTTGATCTGAAATCAGGCTTTTGGCAATTGGGCATCGACCCAACAGAATGGTACAAGACGGCTTTTTGCATTCCAAATGCACAGTACCAGTGGACCGTCTTCCCTTTTGGAGTCAAAAAGGATTCAGTACTTTATCATGGAACTATGTTCAGTATGTTAGGACCTATAAAGGATCCAACCCATATTGGTACTATTGTTCTATGTGCATCAACCCAAGAAGAACATCTGAATAATCTTCTTGCATCCTTTCTTATTATCGTCCAACAGACGACCTCATTATGGGATCTTCAACAGTTTCTGATACATCCTCCTTTGACAGGTCAACATGATGTTCATGAATCCTCCAAGGAAAAGCAACTGTGTAATACTATAGGCTGTCAAGACACAGCTTTCTTTTTAATTACCACAAAGAATACATTTTCTTGGATTCCATATCCACGATTCTTAGCCATATATATCACCTATGCTTTTGTGTCATTTCCTTTATGGATTTCTGACCACATAAGACAACATTTTCAGTTAGAAAATCATCCATTATTGCAGGCTAACCTTCTCCAAAGTCAAGAATCTTATCTTCTTCCCACTTTTTCATTCCTTGTCTAAGAAGAAACCTCATCCTATAAATATCCTTTTCCCTTCTGGATCAGTAGTCCGTCTTTATTGCTCTCAAGATTTAACCCTTTTCTGAAACCTTTTCCTTTAATTCTATTAGTCATGGATCCTCCTTGTTTTGCAAAAATAAAAAAGGCATTTATGCCTATTGCTCGACATACTCCAAAGACCATTGCAGACATAACTCTTTTACTTCGAAAGAGTTTGTTCTTCTACCTGCATCTGCTGTTTAAACAAAGGGTTGTTTCCCCTCTTCCTCCCTTCTTTGAATTTCGACAACCTTATAAATTTGTTTTCTTTCTTTATAATTCACTGGATGAAAATACCATATGGTATTTATGTGCATTATCTTCTTTGTATGCCTGTCTTCTTGCCGTGTCACCCTTACATGTCTATCAACATCTTGTTGATCATAAGAATGCCGATTCTCTCCTATGGACATTTTTAGAATGGTTCCAACCACTTCTAAAATGGAGAAGTCAACTTGGTACTATTCTCCACAAGTATCAATTACGACAGATTCCTTTACAGGAACAGAAGACGTACACCATTTATATTCTACATCGTCCTTATAGTCGTACGCCATCTGAGTATATTTGCACAATTAATTACATCCATCCATGGAGAACAGTGAAGAATTGGTCACAAAATGCCAAAATGGCATTATCTGAGCTCTTTCCTTACTTGGACCAGTTTAATGAGTATGAACCTCCACCAAGAAATATTGCTTGCACTTCTCTTGGTCCTTATCCCCCGAATTTTATAGTTCCAGAACCTAATGGTCCCTCTGAAGGTTATTGGACTTCTTTTCATGACTATGGTCGTATGGGATATAATCTCCAAGCTGGACCTTTGATCTCCATCAAACCACCGCCAAAGAAAAAAGCTCGTCTATCTCATGACAATCATTCTTCTGATGAATCATCTTCCTCATACCAACCAGGCATTACTATGGAAGTCGATCAGTTAAGTCTCATACCAGCTACACCTCCTGATGCAACATTGACATCAGCACCACTATTGCCCTTTTGTATGACACATGTACCAGATTCCTACATCTAAGCCATCAACATCTTTGTGGGTCCCAAGTGCCAACATTCTGCGGAAAAAAATGTGCAAAGATTTCCTCTGATCAAGAAGGAATATTGGTGGGATCATTGTCTCTCAATAATACTCCTTTTTACTGTTTACTTTATTAAAGGTGTAATAATGGGAATCTCTTATTTTCAAAGTTAGGTAGCTTATTTTCAAAGTTAGGTGGTGTGTTTTCAATATTAGGTGGATTGTAAGTCAAAAGGCATATCTACTTTTAGAAAAGTGATATCTTCTTTTGACAAAGTAGTTTGTTTGTTTATGAAGCTTTAGCTTCTCTTGTAAGCCATGCTTCGTCTATAAAAGCATGAGTTTCCTCCATTGTAAAAACAAGTTTGGAATTAATGAAGTTTATAAGGTCTTCTCATATGTCTTCTCTCTAAGTTTCTTCTTCTCTCAATAGTTTAGAGTAATAAATAATTAGATACTAAAAGTCTGATCAGATTGATGAGTATGCTCTACACTTTCCTCTTTAAGAGGATCATGTGTATCAGAAAGTCCTGAATGATCTGAAGGTCTAAGTAATACGGGGAGGGTTGATTAATGCGAGATTTCTCAGGGTAGACCGAGTTTATACCCATTGAGGCTGAGAGTACCGTGAGGGTTCCCTTTGTAGGTAACGCCTAAAGGAAATCTAAGCTTACAGATCAATCCTCGTGTACTGTAAAAAGGATCTCAGTAAGGAGATCACCCGTAACGCTTGACAAGCGTGCACCGAGTGAAAATTTGATCGTCTTTTAAAGAAGTTTGAGAAAAAATTAAACCAGTTTCAAACGAGTATATATATACAACAACATAATAACAACAACACTCAGTAAAAATTTCATTGGTACACGAAGTTTAAAGAAGTTCAATAGTACGCAACCTTACCACTAACTAGTAGAGATGTTATTTCTTAATGACCCACAAAAAAAGAGAGTGACAAAAAGGCAGAGAGTGAAAAAAAATAAGAAGAGGAAGGAGGAGAATAAAAATAAAATAAATAATAATAATAATAATGCATATACTCAAAATTTGAAATAATGATTTATAAATTTTATCTTATATGTCTCTTTCTAATTTATGATAATTTCAATTGTTAATTTTTCAACAAGTAATGTTGCATAGATGGTTGAATTCCAAATTGAAGTTTTAGTTAGTTTTCCTCCATATTAATTATAGCCAGTTTAAAGGGAATTTAATAAGTTTTAGAGTAACCTACCTTTTATAAGAAGTGATAATTAGTAGGATTGTGCTACTTATTTGTTAACTCTTTAAGCAATGATAAAGCTAGAGAAAGGATATATATGTAAATATGTCTATTATTATTATTACCATTCCAAGTTAATCAAAGAACCAAAACTATATAGTAACTGACATGTTAATATATGTAAAGATGTATTAACATGTCAGTTATTATATAGATATAATTGCACAATCAAACTGAATAGTTAAAAATATTAATAACTATATGCTGACGCAAATTCTCTCAATACATTGCCATCAAATTGAACTTTACAGCATGATCAATCACGTTTTAAAGATAAATAACAGAAACTAAGAGATCATTTGGCATTTGCTTTGGCAACCTTCTCTCTTCTACACAATAAAGTATTGATGACAAAAACCATAGAAACTAAATATAGGTTTTCCTTCTTCATTATTTGATAAAACAACAACCAGAAACATAATGGAGATAACAGTAAAGATGCAGGGCTCTTCATGCTTGACGCTGAACATGCGTAACTGATAATTCATATATATATATATAGTAGTGTTAGTACAGAAAAGAAGTAGAATAAGGGAAATATGCTTGTTTTCGTTAAAGATTACTGATAAATTTTCAGAAATTGGTCCCATCAGCTAATTAAGGCAACACCATTTAAATGTTCTCCAAATGATGGCTAAAAGAAACAAAACAATACTTTCTTAGTCCTTGATTGTGGTTGGTAACAGAAGGACAGTGCCCATCCTCTTTAAGATATCCCTAACCAAATCTTTAACATTTCCCTACTTAAATCTTCCCCTTCCAATCTTCAAAATGTAGTTGCAGTTGTCCATGTGCCCTGCACACTTGGGTGCCGAGTAAAATGTCTTGTCTTCAGTTTGACAACTTTTCTTCCTTGTGCGTTTCTCAGCCTCGTGGCATGCAGAAGTATGTCTTCTGGAGTGAGATTCTTAACGCAGACAACCCGCTCATTCTTGTTTCCTATTTACATTATAACATGACAAGTTAAAAGTAGTTTTCAAAACCAAGTGAATGTTCTCTGATTCATCTTCAGAGATAGGGGAGAAGTGGCTTACTGTAGAAAGCCTTCAAATGTGGATGCTGTCCACGAATCAGTTCATTAACCACCTCTAGCTGAGGATTCTGCTCTTTGAATGTGGGCAGACATGTCTCCATAAAACCCCTACCAATTTAAAGTATGCACTAGTGAAGATACTTGCCCACCTTCAACACCAATTTGTAACAATCCTGAGTTAAATCTCAAACTCCACATTTGAAAACCGTTTATCAACTATAATACACCATTTTGTTTGTGCGTGCACATGCACATACATGCCCACTTTTGTAAACAAAATCATTACTTGGGATGCAATGGCAAACACGATAATCCTAGTAAATTGGTTTCTCCTTGAAATCCCAATGAGTTGTCTACAGCACGAACTAAGCCACAAAGTACATAAAACATGATATTCTTCTCTCAGTACCTTTTATCAGGAGTTTAAGGAAAATACATAAATTTTGTACAAAAACCCATAAGCTAATTCAAGCCCACTAAGCTTGAAAGATTTCTCAGTTTGATGAAAAACACAAGCTCTGAAAGAAATACCTGATTCCCCTGCTGCTTCCCCCCCAATCACAGTAGCTCACAATTAATTTCTGCAGTTGCCATACACCCCTTAGAGCCATCTGAAATGCAAACATAAAGAAAGCTAAGAACAAGTATCTGGTAAAATCCTACTATAGCAAAAATAAAGCATCTTTAGCCAAGAATAGTGGAGGAGAGTTGCCACAATCTTCCTACTTCACTATCATGACCAATGTTTTAAAATGCGTGAGGCGATACGAGGTGGTCAAGCCTCGATGAGGCGAGGCGGTCGCCTCAATTGAAAATGAAAAAAGATTGAAATTTGAAAATAAAAACAACAAAATACATTTATACACAACATATAAATACATGAGTATAATACAAAAACAATACATATAATATAACAAATGAAACATACAAATATTTAAATAATAAATACACAACATATAAACTTAGTTCTCTCATTATATTTCTCTACTTTAGTCCTCTTATTATTGCATTTAATCAGTCTTATTATGGAAAAGATTATTGACAAAATAAAAACTGAGATGGTGTCCAATAAAAATAAAATAAAGAGGATTTAAACAAGACAATCGAACAAGTAGGATGGCAACAAAATTGACTTTACTGATCATATGATGATTTGAAATATAAATATCAAGACAAATCTCCTATGTTATTAGGAGATGCAAGCGTTGTCTAATAACACATGTAAAGTAATAAACAAGAGTTACAAGACAGATGTAAAGTAAAACTTACTTGAACTTCGACGACACGCAACTTCTGTAGTGGAGGAGATAACTTTTTATTCTAATTAATTCACATGATGTAGCTTTATATTCTGTAAAGTCAATCCCTAAATTACAGTTTACCTAATATATAACAACTATGAAAAGGAAACCTAGTCTCACCTAAATCTAATTAAGAAAATATAACAAAACATATCTTTTTGGACAAGAAATTAAATATCGTATGTTCAACATAACAGTAAGAAAATATACAAAACTAATAGTTTTGGACAGGAAATTAAATCTGTCCATAATAATTTATATTAAAATAACAGTATTTTCAGCTCCTATATCAATCTACTCGATTTGGAAAAGAGCTTGGCTCCGCCAAGTTAAAGCTTGATATATCAACTTGTTTCAGCTTACCTTCAACAGTCCAACTGCTTTCAGTTGTTTGTTTGCTAAGCCTCTTTAACAAAAATTTTTTGATATGAATTGCCATGCCTTGATTGATACAATATTCAATAATTTCAGTTTTAAAAGGGAATCTATGAAACTGAGCTTCAATCATAAGTTCAGTCAGTTGAATCTCTAACTTTTCTATGACGTCTTTTGAAATTTCATACCTTACTTTCACGTGTTCGAAAAATACAATGTCTCCAATCTTCCTTATCCTTGTACATTATTGTTGTATTGTTCTCCGTATCACTAAGGACTCTCCTTTTGCTGACTAAACTTCATCCTTCTCCATCTCCTCACCATCTTCATAATAAGTTGATTCTAATTCTTCCTCAAACGCAGGTCAGTTCAACTTGTGTTAAGTAAAAGAAACATGACTCTTCTCTCTAAAAGTGACAAGGAAACCTGGTCTAAGTAGGAAAATATGACGAATTTAGTCTAATTAGAAAAATATAGCAAAATTAATGTTTTTGGACAAAAAAATTCATATGTCCATAATTCTTTTATATTAGAAAAACAGTAATTTCAATTCCTGTATCAGTTCCCCAATTGCATAAAACTTAATCATTGTGATTCCATGTGTATGCTTACGAATCCTGTGATATTATTCTGGGAATAATGATGGCTGTGGATGTAACAGTTGGTTAAATGATTGGGGGTGGGAAATGCTTCAGCATTTGTGTATGAAAGGCTGTTTTCAATTCTCAACTTGAAAATACACTATTGTAGGTGTCAGTGTACTTTATAGATCAATCTTTCTTTCCCCCTAATGGGAAAGGTGCACTCTTTAGTTGGTTTCTGTTTCAAGTAAAGAGACGTATTTGCTTTGAAATTATTTCTTCATTTCTTTTCAGATGAGAAAGGGAAGTTTGATGAGTTGGTTGAAGATAAGGGTGTGAAGATACTAGTTGATCCAAAGGCCTTGATGCATGTCATAGGAACGAAGATGGATTTTGTGGATGACAAGCTCAGGTGTGAGTTGCTTCTTCGCTTCTCTTATCGATCAACTTATTGACATGCAAACAAACTATGCCAGCGCCTGTGATTCAATAGCCTAGAAATAATTGAAGACAAATCTTTTTATTTGTTTCATTTTCTATTTCTAAATAACAGTTTTTTTTAACAGATCTGAGTTCATCTTCATCAATCCCAACTCTAAAGGACAGTGTGGTTGTGGTGAATCCTTCATGACAACTAGTAGTGCAGAAGCCTCTAAACGTGGTGGTTAGCATCATTTACTGTATATCAGTTAGAAAATGCAAGAAATTATTTGTAAATCTAGTTATTGTCTTTTTGGCGGAACTCGTCGTACCGTTTTCCTGATATCAAATAAAATAAGAAAAGGCGTGGTGTGGTTCATGTACTTGTTTAAACAATTTCTAGGAATTCCGGATAATCTTAAACTGGTATGTAGGAGCATTAATAAAATCAAGGTCGCCTACGAATCAAGAGAAAGTTGAAGAAACCTTTTTTAACTGCAGGGAATTTCGTCCCTTTTTTTCTGAAATCCATTAACCACGTAACTTGGAGCTAAGGCTTAAGGTTTTGGCAGTGACAAGAGCACCAAAATTTTGCTGTCGTCAATATTGAGCAGTATAATGTTTATATACAGAACATATGGAGCAATGGCTACAAGAAACTTACAAATAGCAGTGTTTCAAAATTTTAGATTTGGGAATAAAATGAAGAGAATGGTTTATGAGAACTACTTAGTTACAACTGAAACTGACCTCGTAGACAAAATTTGTTTCCGTTTTCTTTTTCCTATTAACTTACCCACTGATATACATAAAAGATAATTACATGCCCAACTTTGCCATACAGATCAGAGAAGCATGTTGGTTCCACGCAACAACCTACTACTTGTATCTTCATCCAAGAAATGCTACATAAACGCGATCCTTAAAGGAACATATTTAAATCTGAGAGGTCATCCATGGGTATTTCCAGGCCTTCTGTAGGAATTTCAAGGCCACCTAACTCATTTTCAACGTCAAAGTTTAGCAACATATTAAGATCTTGGTGGTCACCCAAATCATCGGTCACATCTAATTCCAAAGATCCAAAGACTGTAATATCTGTTCTATCCCTGTTTTCAATAGATAAATTTCGAGGATGACCATCATTTGATGTTGTTCCTGTTTCTTGTTTCTTATTGCTATCTGTTTCTTTGAATTCGTTAACATTTCCATCTCCTGGAGTTGATAGCTGAGCTGTCTTCTGCTTGGGCTTTGATTTTGTCTTCCGGTCACCTTTTATGCTAGTCTGTGATGCTCGACCAGATTTGGCGACATGATTCTTAGCGAATGCATCTCTGTCCCTTTCTCTCTCAGTTCTCTTTCCTTTGGCTCCACCTGGCAGCATATTATTAAGAGATGAAGCAGCTCGGAAAGAACCATTACCACCTACATCATCAAGCAGCACTTCCTTCTTCTTCCCTTTGTTCAATATCCTTCCTGTTTTAGATAAATCCTGATCGCAACTGTGAGGAAGGGCATCAAATGCATCAGACGTGCCCATGCCAAGTTTATCACTGTGACAATCATGCTGTTCGTGACTAATGGGGAAAGAATCTGCGACTTGAGCAAGCAAAGTTTTTATTTTAGAGGTGTTAGACATAGGATTCCACATCACATTAAGAATACGACTCTGCGCCACTTTTCCCTATATCATGCC
>JANIMX020000129.1:6915849-6926119 GCA_024582655.2 Erythroxylum kunthianum | reverse complement strand
GTTGTGGGAGAGCAATACAAGCGTCGTGCTGCTAGGCGAAGCGGTGGAGTGCTGCACCCCTACACTTGCTACAGTTGTTAAAGATCTATCGGAGGTGGCTATTTTTCTACTACTTGGACATGGAGTGTAGGTTGAGAAACATTTGGATAAATGGGTCATATAATATGTAGCTCCTTAGTTCACGACCCAAGAGTTGGTAAGGTTTGTATTTGAGGCATTTAATCCAAAGGAAAATGGAAACTTACCTGAATATGCCAAATAACAAGTACCTAAAGACTTTTCATGGTTGTTTATAAGAGATCTCGCTCTGAATCTCTTCTTGGTTAAGACTACTAGGCTTTTGTGATGTTAATTCCGCTAATTGCTGGAATCGAGCTATTTCTTCTGACTGTGTGGTAGTGATATTTCTTGCTTCTACAACTTTAGACACTTTCCTCTTCTACAAGGAGGCTAAACCTACACTTCCAACAATAAAGACTGGAAGATGTTTTAGAGCACAATAATCAGCAATGAAGGCTAGGATGAAAGAGATAAAACAGGGAGGAGACAACAATGAAGGCTGAAATGGAAGGAAGAAAATAGGGTGTAGCAATGAAGGCTGAACCAAAGGAGAAAAAATATAGATATGATTTCAGCAATAAAGGCTGGAAACAACTTGATCCAAAGAGTCTAACTTGGTTCTAATGCCATGTCAAATTTTGGAAAAGAACTATAGATTTTGCATATCTCTATAACTTTACAGTAAGTATTACTTATATACAAAATTCTAATACCTATAAATGGAAACTAATAATGCTAATACAATATCTAATGTCATAATTTATGGGATACTCTCTAATCTCATGATTTATGGGACATTCTAATATAATAGTAAACTTAATAAAATATAATCAATCAATGTACATGATTTTTCCACAGATTGCCCAAGTGTTATAAGATTTATTTTGCTCTTACTCCTAGGTTATGTGGGACATTTCAACATACTTAACAATGAGTATCTGCAATTCCTAGAATAAATCCAAGTTAATGGTTAGCATCAAAAGCTTGATGAGTCAACTTTTAACCGAATTAAGCATTCCCATCCAATGTTGTAAAAATTTGACTAAATTAAAAATTGAAATTAAAAGTTGGAACAGCTTATTCATAGCCATCAAACAAAGACTTGCCAATTTGGCCTTCAAACTCTTGATCATCTCCTAGAAAAATGTCTAATGTTGATTCTCTAGAAGCATAAACTCTTGCAATATCATTCCTTTCCTGTGCATCTTTGACATGAATGAACAAGCATATAGGAAGAACTTACCACTGTTTCTGAATATAGGCCAACACTTTGCAGCTCCATCAAGAGTCTGTCCTCCAAACACATTTGCCTATACTGACAATCCATGGCTGAAATGCCAGAAGAATTTTCAAGTGCAGTGTTTTTGACAGAATTATTATCAACATCACCAGGAAAGATCCCGATCCTTGGGCATATAAATCCATCATCTCCTTGCAATAAAACACCATTATAAAATTTACCATGCAAGCCAGTTACGCTACCCATTGTCATATTTCCATTACATGGAAAACCATCAATAGAGGACTGCTCATGAGTTTGAAATACCAACATGGATTCATGACCAAATTCAACACCATCACCATTTCTAGAATCCAATTCAACAGAAAGGCAACTATCACCAGGAGAACCATCTCTACTATACTGTGAAGAAACATGTCTTCTTCCATTGGTTTCTTCATATTCTTCAAGTTCATCTTCCACAATCAGAGCAGATAATACTCTTTGGTAAAGTGGAGTGACCTTGTTTCTTCTATCCAGGCCTGCACCAAAAATGCCATTATCTTGATCTCGATCTATTAAATCTCCATTAGTGGCTGCATTATTTGGCCGAACTAGGCCCAGTAACCTATCCTCACTTCCTTCAAGAATCGGTGGAGATTGAAAATCTCCACTATGTGCAATATCAACCTGAGACAGTTAAACAAAATAAGGAAAGTAAAAATGCTTATTAGGACATGAGAATGGATACATCTAACAAGTGATAACATAAGTCCAAATTCTGGAAATTACCAAACAAAATCCCAACTGCACAAGGCAATGGGTTAATCAATAAAAGGATTTAGTGTTAGTGATGAAGTCCATAAAGGATACCTAGATAGTAAAATTTAGATTAAACTGCAAGCAAAGGAATGTCTGCAAGCAAAAAGTAGAAATATCAGCAAATCATAATTAGTCTCAACTTGTTACCTTTGATTTTTAAAATTGAACAAAAAATTAAAAGAAAGTTTTGCACCGTAGCTATATAAGTTCAAAGAGACATTATAGTTGCAATCTTCTGGTCTTCTTCAAACATCATACTTATTCAATCATTTAAACTAAACACTACATTGATAAGAGTCTTTAAATGTCATTGTAGACCTTCCCTAAGAACAAAAAGGTTAATATAGTTTGAATATCAGTTTTAGTGTGGCATATGATCCAAGATCATCTCTATCTTGATTTTTGACCTGAATGCACAAAATTACTTTTCTTGTAGACAACCAAATAAATAAGTTTACCATTAAGAAGCTAATTTCTTTTTTGTTCTGAAGAAGCATTAAGAAGCTAAGTTTCAACTGTAAACATGTTGGCGATACTACTAGCATTTTGGTAATATATTTTGCATGTGAATAAAAACAGTTTTGCATTTTCCTACACACCATCAAAGTAATTATTGGAAGAAATACAATATAGTTTTTAATCCCAATGATAATTGCAATTAAGCTTATGCATTAAGAAAAAATACCAAATCAATCGTCAATAATTAAGAAAAATATAACTTTTGCAAGAGTTGAAAAAATGTCACTATCTCACATTCATAATCTTGGCAAAATTGTAATGCCCAAATATAATATATTTGGCAATTGGTACCAGCATTTAATTTGAATAATTAACTACTGACAACTACCTAAGGATTTGAATGAGTAACAGAAAAAAGATATGCTTAAATCTTAGGCAAGACCAAATCACAAGCCTAGGAAAGATATAATATGTATTTATAGTTTGAATTTGATAATGAGTATAAGAAAATCTGTTTATTTTCTTGACGTAAGAACCACACATGAAAAGGCCATACTAAGCAAATCAAACTCCTAACTTGGAACCCCCCAGTAAATATAATCCCTAGATAGGAATATGGATATAAAAGGAAAACAATCAAAGTTTGAACTGACAAATCTCCTACTTTAAGAGTTTTCCAAAATCCGCACTAATCTTCCTATTGAAATTAAAACAAAAAGTGGAATCCAAGTTTTTATGTTAAAGTGTTTGAATGTGAGTTTGAACATGCAAAACATTCAAAAGGTTCCTCCCTTGAATTTAGTCAGGTTTACATAATAGAAGCAGTACTTACATATCTTACCCATCCACAATCGCTCAAGGTTGGAACACCAAAGATGCAATTAATAGCAAGATAAAACTAAACATATCACTTCAAATATGTCAACAAATAATGAAATATTTGTTGCCAAATTTACCAGATTTGTGTTCATATATGTTAAAAAAAAATAAAACCTGTTGTTAAATTTACCATATTTGTATTGTTATGGTCAAGAATTGTGAATAAGCTTTCATGAAGCTCCCCCGTGGATTTCAACTGCAGCAATCACAAGTGAAAAAGAAAAAAAAAGGTATTTGTAAGCAGGCGTACAACAGGAACAGGGTTTAAATAAGTCAAACTATGATTAGCATAATGATCCACATATTCTGAGCACCTGTTGCTGCAAATATGATGAATCATCCAAGTAGATGGAAGCAAAAACTGGCTCCAATTTTTTCCAGAACAAGCCAGAACAAGAAAGATCTGCACATGTAACAGGTTTAGAAATACTCTGGTGAACACAGCATAAGCTAAACTAAACAATAATTATAAGTACATACAGCTTGCATTGCAAGCAAAATTTGCAGCTGCTAATAGTTCTTCACGATCATCGTCTGAATCACCTGGAAGATCAAATACAAAATTATACAACTGTGCACATATAAGACAATGAAAAAAATCTAGTCTTTTAATACTTGTCTGTTATTTTATGATAGTACTCATGTTTTCAGTTTAACGAATTGGAGAAACTACAACGATATAGAAACTATGACATACATACAAATATTACAGGTATATTAATTTAGACATCAAAATTCATTCCTCAGTTTATTGTTGCAATGAGAGAACAAGAATGAGTCCTATTATAGTTCCAATTTTCACAATTTGGAAGATACAACAAAGGCATCTGAGTGGCAAAGCATGTAATAAATATTGAGGATTTTGATCATTCAAACATTTTATGAGGACACGGAGAAAAGTAAAGAGAGGAACACAATCAAATAGAAATTAAATCACAGAAAACAAAGAAAATCAATAATTCCAGTAATCTATACCATATGCAGCACCATCAAAGTAGTATCAACTAAAACAAAAACTGAAAGTTCTAAACCGTCCTTTAAGACTTCTCCTCCACATATAAACCCATTAATTTAACTATCTTCAAACCAAGCAAGAATCACAGTAGGAGATAACTTAAGCTTTTAAAAATAAAAACTTCATAGTATTGGTTTTTAAGAAGAGCCCAAAGATGGTAAGAATTTAGTTTTAAAGGTTTGCAGTAATTAAGTTATTCACAAAATGATCCATTGTTCAATTTTTCTACAGTAATTGACTTTCATTTTGAGCAAGAAAGTATTTGAATTACAATATCATACTTTTAAATTTCAAAATCACATGACAAATAGATCTACTTTAATAATCATAAAATTAGAAAGACAAACTTACAAATTTGACTTAGTGGTTGAGTGGGTTTGATCTTCACACCAACTAAAAAGTTTTAGATCACAAGGTAGGAGAGAAGGGTGGCAATTCCCCTTAATTCCCTAAATTTCGTAACCTAGACTGGTCAAGGTGCACACAAGCTAGTCTTGATGCCATTTTATCCTTAAGTAAACTACAAGGACCTCTAAGGCTAAATTCAGTACAAAAGAGCCTTCCAAAATATATAAGCACTTTAGGAAGTGTTCATGAACCTTTCTGATGCAGGAGCATCCAGCCCAAGGTCTATTCAATCAGTATTCTATTTTCTTATTTAGTTTACATTTTCTAATATTATTAATTTGGATTTCTTTCATTACAAGTCTAATAGTAGGTGACATCAAGCATTTTTTCTTTAGAGACCTTAGACTTCTTTTTCCTATTTTGGTTGGAGAAATAAGATTTTTGTCATAAACCCTAATTGTTCCAACCAAAGTCACCCTAATTCTAGCCTTTTATTGAAATTTAGTGCCCCAAACCCTTTCTCTACATCAAGTGATATCAAGTTGAGGTTGAGGCAAGAAGCCCAAGAAACACAGATGGCATAGATGTGGCGCATGATTGCAGACTTGACACAAGCCTTGCAACATTAAGAACCAGTGGAAGCTTAAATTGACAATCAGAAAGGTGACCACGAACCCCTCAAGATTTCAGAAGATCTTGGTTGAAGAGATGGCAAATGATAATCATTTTGACGAATTGGGCATGCTAACCAAGCAGCACAAGGTGGAAATGAAGAGTAGTCATTCCAAGTCTTTGTAGGAAATAGAGGTTGAATTTATTAATGTTCATAAAATTTCATGAAGAAGAATATTTAAATTGGAAAGAACCAATTTATGATGATTATAATGGGGAGATAAATGAGTTAGAAGTTAATCCGACATATGATGAAGAATATTTAAATTCGAAAGAGAGAGAATCTAATGAGATAAAAGAGTTAGAAATCATTCCTAAACAAGTCGAGTCTTTATGAGTGATGATCACAACAATCAACATGAAAATAACAAAAGGTATCCTCTTAAAGAAGAAACAAAATAATTAGCGACTCAAAGTACTACACCTAGCAACATTGACAAAATTAATAGATATTTATTTGCTGGAAATTTAAGTGTTATGTACCTCTTAGTAAGGAAGCTATCACAAAATATTTACGTTAAAGAAATATCTCAATATTGAACCAAAATTCAGCAAAACATCCAATATTCTTTATTTGGAAAAAGCAAAGTTCAAAATATTGAATTGTATAGCGTTTTACCCATTCCAAATCCACCATGATGTATAGATTTTGTTTTACAACTTTCAAAGATTGCAAAAGGATTTGAACAACCATTGAAGTTCAACTTAAATTGCAGTCCATTGTGGAAGTTCAAAACCGTCCTCGAGTATGTATTTGTTACGATCCCACATCGGCTAACTATATAGGGAGTTAGTAGTCTATAAGTGTGGGAGACACCCACCACTATCAGAATGTTCTTTTAGGGGAACAAGGGGTCTTCCTACTTATGGGCTTAATGTACCATTTGGGCTTGTATGGGCAAGTCCGCTAAATGTGTGGGTACGACTTGGGCTTATGGGAGTCTGGGTCGTAACAGTTGGACTTTCAAAGTATATAACTTACCCATTTATAGAGATTCCAAAATCCATTTTTTCGATCAGTGATGAAGAATAGTTCCCCTGCATATATATAAGGTAAACATTATTATTCCTCCTTATCTGGAAGCAACAAAATTGTCTCTAAGTAACAGATGAGAGGGCAAGCATTGAGCAACAAACTAACTCTTACTACCATGTTCAAATATAGGATTAAGTCATTAACACCAAGTAGATCGTCTTCAAGTAACATGTAGTTTGTGAATATTACATAATGGAAGACCAACTTTAATTATACCAGCAAAGTTGCTCCTTAGCACACATTTCTTCTCTTGCATTAACAAAATGGTGTGTTATTATTTAGACTAATGCAGACAAGTAAAGAATGAAAACCTTTGGAAGACCACTTAGGTTCAGTTGGAGACTCCAGAAGTGCAGGATCTCGACCAGCAACACATGTACGTTTGTAGACATCCCTGCCAACACATTCAAGATTCAGAAACAGAATATGTGCAAAATTAAGTATGCCCCTACATGTTGATTCTCAATTAAAAGATGTGACAAACAAAAACTTGAGGGGTTTCTCTTGTGACAAATATTTCAATTGCTAACGATCTCGAGGAATTGGGAATGTGAACATAAGGTTCAAGAATTTCAGTTGCCATCCTCACGAAGCCACATTTTGAGTGATTAGGTTTATAGAAACTATTGAGGCAGCACAAAATATCTCCCACCCTGATCCAAGATGAGCTACATTAGACCAATACAATAACAACTCGGTAAGAATCCTGCTGATACACGAAGTCTGGGAAGGTCTAATAATACACAGTCTTACCCCTAGTTAATAGAGAGGCTGTTTCCAAATACATTAGACCAATACTTACCAAAATAAATGACTTTATAATTGTGCAACGAATGCAGTTTTCAATATTAATGGTAAAGTAGAACATGAGAATTAGTGATAAAGAAAGTTCTTAATATGTAATCATTAAGATCTTGCTCTCACCCATTCTCAGATATGTAGCCAACCCAAAGTTCTGCTTTATCCCACGGCATGTTAGGGTGACTCCATTCTATCCAAGCTATTCGTTCATTTTTTGGGTCCAGACGAGGAAAGGCATAGAAGTCCTTGCCACTTACTAATACTTTTGGTTCTGAATATCATAACAACAAAAGAAACTCTAAGTGTAAATGAAAAGTCAAAGGCAATGCGCACAAAAAAACAAAAGTTAGTTTTTTCTTTGAGGAAAAAAGGTTCCTCCTTTCAATACCTTGGGCATCTTTATCACTAAGGCTCACAGCCACAATAGTTGTAGTTGCATTTGTACTACTTACTCGACGATCTACAAAACCGAAATAAGTCAACCATCGACTTGTCAGTACTAAATAACAAGCATCCATGACGTCACCTACCTTCCATTACAGTGACATAACGGTTGAAGCGTAAATCAAAGACTCCATCAGCAAAGGACACCACTGGACCGCCGTAATCTGGTGTAAGTGGCACAGGAGCCAAATCTGTATATGCTATAAAGTCAACACTCAGCATAAAAATTCTTTCCAAGTCCTAACCATGTCCTACTTGACGGAGTACACAATATATGACTGGAAATGAGAGAAAATATTTCAAGAAGTAGAGTAGATAGTATCTTTTTCAAATTTGTTATTGAAAACCAAAGCAGTCGGTAATTTATCAAACCTGTGGAATCGATGGACTGCTTATAAAGCCTTTGGTCCTTGTAGTTTGAGAAAATGACAGTATCATCCAATATGCGGAATGCGCCACCGCCATATTCCTGAGCTGTCGTCCGAACAGCAAATTCTTTGGGCGTAATATCAATGGGTTCTTCTCCAGGTTGCGCAGCTTCTTTCACAAGAACCGCTCGTCTAAACAAAAATCCAAAATCAACAATGCTTACCACATACCAACAACACGCAGCAAACATCTAAAACAAAGTCAGTACCCTGATTCCATAGGACGGGATTCAAGCCAGATGAGACGACCGTGGTCGTCGATGGCGGTACCACCGAGTTGTTTGGAGGCGCCGGAGACGACATCGGCAGTGATGGGAGACTTCCAAGAGCCATAAGGAGCAGTGAGTTTCTGTTGATTGCTTGAAGCCATTATCGTACAACAGCGATGATGTTGTCGTTTCGGCCTAGAGATTCCTACGCGGATACGGTTCAAGTTAGAGAGATTGAAAGGGGAATAAGAAAATGACAAAGACAAGCGACGCAAAGCGGGAAGAGCTGTGAAAACCATCGACATAACCGTAGAGAAAATATAACGATCACTACATGCTACCTCTGGCTCAGCACGTTGGCCACCCGTCGGCCCAAATACTGAGGGGTGAGTATGCTCAGGCGTATGAATTTCAGCCACCTCATTGACATCCTCATTTGATCTCTCCTTCTACAAAAGCAAGGGACAATCACATTAGGCCAGACTCAGACAGCACTAGACAGACTCGACAACAGACACTTCTTAAGCACGCAGTTTAAGTCCAAAACTGCCTAAACCTGACTCTAATACCACACAATGTAACGCCCAAAGACCCCCTGGAAGGGAACGCTGGTTCGCTACCGGTATCACACTCGATCATTCACACTCATAGCCTCTCCTATAGTTTCAGAAGCATAAATTGATCACCCTCACTCAGAAAATCACATGCAATTGCAGCGGAAAATAAACAATAAATATGGGCATTAGGCCCCACAATATAGTTATAGGCATGCAGCGAAAAAGAACATAACATAATTAAGCCCGAGGTTACTTACAAAAACTTTACAAGCTGCAATTAGTGACCTACACGAAAAAAACACTCCGTGCTAAGCTTTCACTTAGTGGGATACAACTATACTAGACAGAAAAATGAACAAATGCAGAGCATGCTAACAGAAAATAGAGTTGCAAGCAGTTGCAGTCAGATAGTCAAAAGTACAGAATTTATAGAAATTAAAACCGTTTAAGAAATTTCACAGAACATAACCAAAAATCTTTTTATGCCTTGTCTAAACAAACATGAGCAACAGATCTCATAATCAGGAGTGACCCATGGTCACTATATTTGAGGTAGTGCCTCTAGAAAGAATTGAGACCTCAGTCTCTAGAATGGTAGCCACTGACCCTTCTAGGCATGCATATTTACCCCTAATTAGACTTGGCAGACAAAAATCTCAGAATTCAGAAAATCACAATCCTGGAATTTTATCATGCATACACGATTGTAGCATCGGACACCTTTTTCCAATGCTTGCACTTATTTACAAATGCAGAAGTAAAAACAAACACTAACAGAAAAGTTGGTTTATGAGGGAGTCCTAATTGGACTCTAAAATGACGCCCACAGAATTTCCTTTATAGGAAAAGTCAAATCCGATGTTTCTAGATTACGACGAACTTGGAATCAGCCAAATCGGATAACCCTAGCTCAAGATATGACACAAATACTAAAATATGCTCAAAAACCAAACTTGCCCTTAGAAATTCAAAACCCACGATCGTGGCTTCACTCCCCGGATCGTGCCTTGGGTTCCACGATCGCTTCAAAATGTGTCATCCCACGATCGTGGCTTCAAAATGTGTCATCCCACAATCGTGGCTTCCCTTACACAATCGCGGCTTCCCGAGTTTGCCAAACCACGATTGTGGCTTCAGACCCATGATCATGTTTTCCTGAAATCGCCAACCCCAGATCGTGGGTTCAAAGTTTCTCATCCCACGAAAGTGATTTCTGAATGGAGCCTTCCCACGATCGTGGCTTTGCGAAAAAGCCTACCCAAGATCGTGCTTCCAATATCACGATCATGGCTCCATAATTTTTACCTACCCACGATCGTGC
>JANIMX020000129.1:6506864-6519974 GCA_024582655.2 Erythroxylum kunthianum | reverse complement strand
CAATAGTCATTAGATGTAGACTAATTGGTAATCTAACTTAATTTTTAAACTTGATTTGAACTAATTAAATTTGAGTTAAATTGACAATTTAAGATAATTAAAAGAAATTATTAAATTTAGTTGAATTTAATTAATTTAAATTGAGTTTAAGAAATTGATTGAATCATTATGAAAATAACGTTTGATTAACATATTGTATGTCTTTTATCTTTATCTTTTAACGGAAGATTAAAAGAAGAATAAAAAAAAATTAGAAGATTTTTTTAAAAATTTAAAGATTAGATACTTTTTCCTAAGTTTCTTAAATTTTAAATAAGGTCTATGACTTTTAAAAATAACTTGCATCACTTAACAATGAGCTATTTAATATTTATTTCTATAAAGTTATTCTTAAATATCTTCTCTTTGTTCTACATTGTATAGATGCATAGTAAATAAAATAACAACCATGGTATAATTTATACGGTATGAGAATTACAAATCTAATTTTATAACATATCAAGTTTTTAATGTATTTTAAAATAAAAAAAAATCTTAATTTAAATATTGATAAGTTTTATGTGTATGTTTAATAAAAACTCTTAATTCATATTTGTTTATTGCAAAAGATTATTAAAATGATGGCTTTAATATAAAAAAGATATTGTGTTAAAAATTAATTACGATCTAACATTCTATCACCGCAATTTTAGCATTAAGAAAAAGAATATATATTTGATATATCTAATTTTATATAACCAATTAATTACTTTCTTGTTTTTCTTAAAACTATTTCTTCTAATATTTTAATGCATATTACTCTATCAAACACCTTTTTTTTTAATTTCCAATAATATATTGGCAAAACTAGTCCAACAATACTAACATTTAATGTACTCTTATTAAACCGAGCATCTAAGAAACAAATCATATTATAGTTAATTGCATATATCATATTCAAGTAGCTTGCTTAATAAACAAATAAGCATTTATATATATATATATATATGTGTGTGTGTGTGTGTATAATAGTTATTAGATGTATCAAGCTTTATATCACACAAAAAGGGTATCCATTCGAAAGAATGTATTAATTTTTTTTGCATTATTTAATAATGAGATAAACTCCTCCAGATAAGCATCATTATAAGTCGAAGTAGTTAATCTTTATTTTTGTAGTACTCTCAACGCATATACTTTCTATCTTAATATCAAACTTTTTTTATTTATATTTTCAATATTGACCATATTTATGAAAAGAAAATACTGGGCTAAATAATCCAATAATATTAACATTTAATTTACTCTTATTAAAAATAAGCCTCTAAGAGACAAATTAAATCTATATTTAATTGCATAGATGATATTCAACTAGTTTGCCTCTGTAGACCAAAAGTTGGTCTTGATAAATAAATAACAACATCAAGTTCCGCTAGAATGTGAAGTTTAGGGAGGTTCAATAGTACGCAACCTTATTCCTATAAGATAAAAATATTGTTTCTAATAGACCTACATTTTGATAAATAAATAAGCATTTACCTTATTTAAATAATTTGCATCATTTAACGACTTAGTAGCTTTTTATTTATACAATTATGTATCTTCTCGAAATGAGTATCATTACAAGTTGAAATATTTAATGTTTATTTTTTAGTCAAAATATTTAAATTCCATATTAGGTAAAGTGTAATTATCTATATATTACATGGTGTATAGATGCATAATATGTAAAGTACTGAAATTTTTGTTTTTCCTGCAATTACTCCTTTTTGCTTCACTAAATAATAGCAATCATATATAGCTCTCAAAGATCCATATTACTTGATATCTTATTCTTAAATAATGCTCCAAATGGCATTAGAAGGACATCTTTGTAAAACATAAAAGTATTGCTTTTTCATGTTTAATGATTACATGCCTACAATAAGAATAAATAACAACAACACCCCGTAGAAATTTCGCTGAAACGTGAGGTTTGAAGAGGTCCAGTAATACGCAGCCTTACTCCTAACTAATAAAGAGACTGTTTTCAAATGGTCCAGTAAAGTACTGAAATTTTGACGTTAATATGACAATTGCATTTATTATTATTAAAAAATTTACTACATTTTACAACCTAAAAGTTTATGAAACTTTATTGCTTTAACTGTTTCAAGCTATGTGAAGCATCTCCTCATAAGTTTTGGCAGTTTGCATCATTTGATACTGCAATTTTTAGCCATTTCTTAAATGCACAATGCGTGATTAAGCTGGCGTTATAAATGAGTAAATGAAAAGTAAATTTTGGAGTTTAAAAAGTTTTGTTTTTTTTGGAAATGATGCCTGAAAAAAGTAATTACTGATATATTGTCTGCTAGCCATGAACAACTTAGGGATGATTCAGTCTGTAACATGTAACAAACATTTGATTGATTGGTTCATTAGTTCAATTGTGTTAAGAGGTGCAAGATATGTTGGATGACTAATAAAACCACAAAAATGAATAGAGTTATGTTGTTGGAGATAATGGATTTAAGGTTGCAGGAAGCTATTCATTACAATACAACCACCAAGCAGGACATCTAGGAATTTAAGGTTGCTCTGTTCCTTAGTGTGTTAACGAGTGTGTACGGTTTTTAAATGATTGTAGATGGTAGATTTTTCTTATTTTACCATTTGTCATTGTTGGTGTGAAAATTGGTGCTGGGACAAATGCATTTTCGTTGAATTGGACCACAAGAAATATGCGTGGTGGAAATTATTCATTAAGTTGAGAGGAAAAAACCAAACCAAACCGACAGAATTGCCAACCTCATGTTTGACAGTAAATTTCAGTAGCGCTACTCAGTTCCTTGGTATGGATCCTGGAAGCAGAAGCTCGATTTCAAACTCATAACACAATGAGATTTCACCATCAGAGTCTCATCAAAATGACTAAACTTGGCCCTTTTGGATTCTTTAGAACAAAACATAACTCTGTATTATACCAGCAACCGAAACTGTTACACATGCCAAACCTGATATCTTGCTTGTGTAAGCTCATAGTAGTACAATTTCCAAACAGGTAAGCTATAGCTAATAGAGAAAGGGTAAGAGGAAGAGAAGAAAAAAAAGAAAAACAGAATCGAAGATACAATTAAACAACAATCAAATGTATATGTAGAAAGGCATCTACTTGGCATTGTCATTGGTTAACTTTGCAGGTGTTTCCTCTACAGTTTTTCCCTGAGGAGAGTTGAGTTCATCCCAAGCTTCAATCCAAGTAACCATGGCATCTGCTAGCTTAATGAAGTAAGGGTCTACTTTGCCAAGTTTCTCCTTCACTTGCTTAGCCAATTCAATATAGCACTTCTGAACAGTATTGCATTCCTTTGTAAGCACAGCTGACTGAAAAAATGGGATTATCTCTTCCTGCCAATAGATCCCCTTATACTCCTTTTTCAGATTCACAAAAGGGTTGCTTGCTTTACTGTGCCAAATGTAGGGCAAGCCGGTCTTAATACCCCACCCCATATAATCACATATGACCTGAAAGTTGAGAAAAATGTTCAGTTAAGACTGTTTGTTTAAACATATGCTAAACTAAGATGCAAAATGAGAGAGAGAGCTATTGGCTCCGGGGAATTGAGCAAAATCTACCTTCACACACCAGCCTGCCCACATGTCGTCGTATCGTCCAATCGGCTGGCCATCACCCATGAGACCGAAATACATTGCCGGTCCGATCAACTCACGGTTGAATGCCAGATTCATACCACACATAGGGAATAAGGTTCCCTTAGGAATTGTCATAACAGCATCAACATACCTGGAAAACGGAAATGAGTTAGAAACTTTAATGGTGTTAGTATTACATAATTCCAGATGATCACAGATACTCCAAATCTATAGGGGTCCCAATACCTTGTGTTCCTCTCCAGCGGCTTCACAAGTTGTGTGGGAGCATCATAATCAGGGATGTTGAGCCAGAGACCATGAGAAACAGCAGTAGGGTGACCTTCCCGAAGACTGAAAGGATATCCACGGACAAAGTCTGCCCCTTCTCTGTATGGATCATAAAGAGTATTGAAGAAATATGAAGTTGATGGACTTAGCAGGTTCTTTATATGCTGCTCTAGTGCATTGATCTCTTTGCCTGATGGGTCTTTAGCCACCTGCAAATGAACATACAAAGTTCAGGAACTAAACAGAACATGAAATATGTAGGTGACATTGTATTGGAGGCTGTCACTGAGGATCTGAATTGCTCAGCAATTTCTTCAGTAGACGTTCCATAACCAGATCTTGAAGAACTCTATTGCTTGAAGGTCAGATCTTTGAGTCGGTTTTAGCAAGAATCATAAATTAGATCATAAACCCTCTTATAAACGGAGAATTTAAGCAAAAAGGTATTCAGGAATCAGGAGAACTAGAAAGAAAGAGGAACTCACAAAGCAATCATCATCAATGGTGTAGACATACTTTTTCTTGGATACCATGTAGCCAAAGCAGCGACAAGCAGAGTCCTTGAAGGAAATGCAGGAGGCCTTAGGACCCAAAATCTTGTTAATGTCATTCCTGTTGTAGAGCTCATAGTCAAAACCTTCAGGAACCTTGATGGTCTTGGAGGGATCACCATCTTGGACTATGATCAAGTGATATGGCTCAAAGAATGGCCTCCACATCTCCAAGAAATCAAGGTTTCGAATTGTGGGTATTACAATATCGAGCTCATCTTTTAAGAGTGGAATGGGTTTGATGGAAGATCCCGCCATTGATGGGAGAAGTGAGCACGAAACTGGCAGAGAATTTTACACAGCTACTAGGTAAGAGGAAAATGACCAACCTCGCGCTGCTCTGCTCTGTTTGTGTTGGAACTAATATAGATGTTACAGAGGGGCAAATTTGGAATAAAAAGTTCGACGCAGCTTTCGCCTTATATTGAGTAACAGTTAACCAATAAAAGCTTGGAGACAAGTATACATAGTATAAATATTAGGGACGAATTTGTAAATAGTAACGCCCAAATGAGTCTATTCGTTTTTAACCACGTTTTTTGCGAAAAAATATTTACAGTAATTCAAACAAATTTATTACACTTATATTCAATTTTATGTCAGATGCTTAAATTACTCTTAAAATTAAAAATTAAAAATTAAAGAGCTCATATTTCTCTTATACTTATTTACGAAAATGTCTTTGTTTTTGTCTTCTACTATTTTTCTTTCACTATTAATGCTTTATTTCTTTTCGGTCTACAATGTCTCATTTACTATTTTGCCTTCTCACATTCAAGGTTTTTGTATCTTTGGAAGGAAGAATAGTAGAGGAGACGTTATAGACTGGAAAAAAAAGGAGGCGTTAATGGTGGAAAAAGAAATAGAAGATAAGGACAAATATATTTTCGTAAATGAGTATGAGGGCAATATGAGCTCTTTAATTTTTAATTTTTAATTTTAAGGGGTAGTTTAGGCATCTTATATGAAAATTGAGTATAAGTGTAATAATTTTGTTTGAGGGGTTGCAAACGTTTTTTTCATCAAAATATGGTTAAAAATAAATTTTAGATTTGAGATGTTGTTATATTTATCAATTTCTACATGAATATAAAGCACAATATCAAACTATTTTTAAACACTATCAATCTGAATTATTGAAAAGAATATAACATGAATCAAGCATTAAGTACTAAAAGAATAGAATATGAATCACTTAGAATAAAATTAGCCTTTTTTTTGTAATTTTTAGGTGTTGTTTTTCTGGTATAAAGCTCATATTATCACATAGAAATTGTATAACATTGAAATAGTAACTTAGATGCTTTTTCATGTGATTAAATGCAAAGCTATTGATTTTGTGCCAAAAGTAATTTAGATGCAATTTTGCGTACAATTAGATGTACTATATGTCTTTGTTTAGTAATGGAAGCTTTGAATAATATGAACAATTACAATGATTGTGTGAAAACAAATGAAAAGGATGAGGTATAGAATGATACCATAGAGATGCATTTAAACTCATTCATAGTTGAAGAAGTGAGGAAGGGAAATCAAACAACTACTACCTTTCCAACCCTGATTGGAAGAATATTAAGTCAAGTTTTCAAACAAAATTCAATAAAGAATATACTGATATTTAATTGAAGAATAAATATAATGCATTAAGGGTTAGATTGAAGAATTCAAACACTTACTCAAAGAAACAAGAATCAGTTATAACTCATTCACCGGTGAAATTGATGCTATTGATGAATGTTAGGAAAAACTTTTTAAAGTCAAATATGTCTTTGTTTATTAATATATCATATTATATAATTTTTGTTATCATGTTTCCTTTTCACCATTGTATGTGCATAATTACTCAAATTCAAGAAATAAAGGATACAAAGAGTTTTCAAACTTGTGTCATATTTTTGGAGATACACAATTATATTAAAATGTATGGACAAAGTGATGAATTATTTGATAGTTTTTGTGTTAAAAAATGCAGAGTAAATTAGAAAAAAGTGTAAATGAAAATGCAAGTTTTTAAATGAAGTATAATATCACTCCAACAATATTTAGAAGTATGTTTCAAAAGCGAAATAAAATTGTTAGACAAATGTGAAATGATTATATTAGTTCTAATTGATTTTGATATTACTATTATGTTTTGAAGCACTATAGTATGATGGACATTTTTTATTAACTAGAATGACTTAATATAATTTTATTATATAAATTGACGTGTAAATTTCTTTAATTCTATAAATATTCATAAATTTCATTTCTAATCATAAAGAGAATTAATTAATTTAAGAATAAAATTTGATAAATACATCAAAATAATTAAATTAAAATAAGTACAGCTTAATTTTGATATAAATTGTGACGTATTTTCTAAAGTAAAAAGTACATCATATTGTAAGATAATAAGCTAAACTAAAATTCACAGGAATACCACGTGGAATTAATCGTAAACAGAATCAGATGTGAAAGGTACTCGGGTTAGGAAGACTTTAGCTGAAAAAGAACGCAATTTTATCATCACAAGAAGATTTGGGTAAGTGCCTTGCAATGCAACAGTAAATTCAAATCACGCCAGCCAACATTGTCCAGTGGTTTTGGTGTTAACTTTAAAAATGCTAAGCATTGTCCAGTAGTTTTGGTCTTTTAACTTTAACATGCTAAGAATTGTCCGGTGTTTTGGTGTTACTAACGAATGTTCCCACTATTTTAAACCACCTTAGAAGATTTCGATGATCCTTCACATACATCCACGCTTGAAGAAAGTTAAAGAGGCTCTCATTCACACCTCGTTCATCAATAAAACTGTGGAGTGCATCCCTCATTCTTTCATCAAGATACCTGCCCAAGCAATGAAAGTCAGCAACCAAATAAATAAATAGAAAGGTTTCTGGTTCTAGCATGGTGGCACATATTTGAGAGAAGAGGATCACTGGAGATCAGAAGGATAATTTTAGCACACACAATCCACTCAATCTAGCCCTGTCACAACATTAGTTGCTCTTTTTCTAGTGCCTTAATGGTGTAGGGTTATTTCAGAACTTATCTGAAAATATCACCAGCTGGATTCAAATTAACAGCAGTGTCTATAATTTTCAGACTGTTCTTCTACCATAGAAATTAATTTGACTAATTAACAGCAGGATTCAAGAATGGTTAACGGCTAGATCTATTGGCTCAGCTAAAATAGCAGCTGACTGAGAGTATATATGGATTTAGTTCAGACAAAAAGTTACACTACCAAAATGTAAACCTAATCTGCCAAGAGTATATTTGAAATCTTTTTTACTGGATAATGCAAATTGGAGAAGATCATATAAGATATAAAAACAAGTGAGAAGCTAGAGGGATAATGAAATGGAAACAGCCTACCATGGCCTTTAGAAGTTTTAAATGCATTACTAACCATGAATTCCCATTATTAGTCAAATAAAATTTATCAATAAAAAGCTTGATTTCCACTCCTTCCTACTCCAAGAATTCTCCAGGTAAACACAAATAAATGAGATAAAATTCACCAAAATTTTACTCCATAAACACATAAATGAGATAAATTCCCTTTCAATCATCACACTAAACCTCTCCATCATTTCACATTAATCATCAACTAGAACATTTTTATAAACAAGAACATAAAGATAACGAAGAACATTAACTCACTCAAAAGTAGGACCATTGTATGTTGAAAGAGCCCCTTGAAAGATCGAACTTTCAACCTTAGGCCTGAAGGAAACAGAGTGAATACCCAATGCATCTGGATACAGTCCACAAAGAAACTGCAAAGATTTCTCCCGCCCTGGCTTTGATATGTCAACATGAAGAAACAATTGATCAATATCCTCATCATCATCTTCACCATCACCAGGCACAAAATTGGCCATCCGCATAACCGAAACACTAATTTCTTCATTGCCATATGTTCGAGTGAGGACTGGTCCAGAACCTTCTAGTGCACCTTTGACAATGGTGAAATCAGATGGAGGCCTCACTTTCTACAGGAACATAGCTCCCATTAAACGTGTAAGGAATTTATTACTCCACAATAACATACGCTACATAACAAAACCTAATTCAACAACCAAAACACACACCAGATGTGAATTCGAAAAAATCTGCAACGCAATCTTAGTAAAGCAAACGCACAACACTATCAATAAGTGAAGTAAGAACAGGTTTTGAAGATACTAACAAAGTAACAATCAATAGTTACTTAGACGAAGAAAAGGTGAAATTTACAGGGGGAGGGTTCATTTTGGCGACTTCGAGATAGTGGTCTTTGAGGGAGCGAAGCAACATGGAGTCTACGGCGGAGGATGCGGGGTTTCTTGAATGCCGGCGAGTTGCTATTAACCGCCATGAAACAAGATGTACTGCTTTAACCACTTTCTTCCAAAACATTGCTTGTTTCTCTTCTTAGCTTCTTTTTAGCATCTTATTTATTTATTTTCTTAGCGTTGGACACTAAGAATTTTCCATTGTAGGGAAAAACGACATCGTTATACATTGAACCTAAAACCCTCGTCTCGGCTTAAGCCCTAGTTTGGTCCTGGTTCGCTTGTGTTTGCATATTCAAACATTGATGCTTTTGTACGAAAGAAGGATAAAATTGAAGCTTTTCTTGTCTATATTCACGCCCAAACATGCGACCTCCTTTGAATTTTTGTCCTCCTCAACATGCTAATCAGTTCCAGCGCAGTGGCGCTTCTGCTCCTCAAAATCCACAGGTATCTCTCAACCCTCCTGGTTTGTGGATTTTCCTACCTTCAATTTTGTTGAAGGTTTCTTCTCTTTTGTGTGACGCTTGTTTGTTTGGAAGGTTTTATCAAGCAATCCAAGTCCAGGGAATGCGAGTTTCATGATGCAGAATTCAATGCAAATGCAGTCGCAGATGGGTATGTTCAATCGTCAAGTTACCGGTCCTTCAAGCTATTGCAATACCCGGCTGAGCAATGGGCAAAGCACCCCTGTTATGCTACCTTTGATGGCTCAACAGACTGGCTTCATGAGCGCTCCAAATCAACTGGGTTTGTCACAGATGAGTCAGTGTCAAATGGGATTTTCTGAACAGAACTTTTTAAACAATTTCAATGCTCTTCCCATGTTTGTGAATCAAATGGGTCAGTGCCAACCAGTAGGACATAATTTTGCTACTAATTTTTCCAATTTGCCTCAGCAGCTCCTTCATAATCTTGGTTTCCAAAACTTACAAGCCCCGAATATACAAATTCCAATCCAGACTTCGAATCACGCGGCTTCTATGCAAACCCTAAATCATTCACAAGGCAGTCTCCGAACTGTGGGGCCTCAGAATTGCAACGTCTCTATGATGGCTGTTGGACAGCAAGCTTACCCTAACGACCAGAACCTTGTATTATCTGCAAATGGTGGGAACACATCAAAACCAATGCCAGTGGCAACTCAAGGAGTACAAGGGAACTTATCTGCACAGAACTCTCAATACTCCTCATTCAGTAGGCAACAGGTGCCCTGCATTGCCAGTTACCCACTTTATTTTGCTACTTCTTATCATCTTAATAGGCTAGTTCATAGGAATTCTCAATTGAGCATTTATTGTTGTGCCTTCTCTTGTTTGGCTGTATTGGGGGTCAAACCCAAGCCATTGCCTATGGCAGGTATATGTGCCATGTTAGGCAATGCCCAATTAGCCATTTTTGTGCCTTTATAACATTTTGAATATATAAACAACCTTGACTTATTACTTCATATATTTGTAGTGACACAAAGTTAACCTAGTACTCGACAAAAATGAGGAATAAACATGAGATTAAAAGGATGATAAGGAATAATATACCACTGTGTGAAAGTGGGATGAATTAATGTGAACATGATCAAGTAATACTCATGTCATTAGTTCTATGAAACTTGTTAAATGCTTTGTGTTTTGTTGCTAATCAGGTCTTTCTTTTATGTTTTTGTAATTGTACAGACTAATTTTATGGATTACTTTAAAATAATTGACATATTTTTCTTATATGTACTTAATATACAAAGAGAAAAGCATATGCACATATATCATTGATTGCCACTCTTCTTTGAATTATTAATTTGGGCTTAGCCTTTTCCCATCGCAATTGGAAATAGTTTCCTCCACTGATGGGAACTTTTTCAACGCATCTGTTGGATACAGCCCCGTCACTTTTTATGGTATCTCCTCTTTGTCCATTCAGTATTTTATGATTGAGCTCATCTCTTTTCATTATCATTTTCATCAAACATATTCTATTTGATGTATGAAAATTGTGAAATTAATGACATAGCCTTTTAATAATCTTTGACTGTTGACACCTATTTCAAAGTTTGTGATGGGCTTTTGCCCCTTACTTCACCCCTTTCTATTTTATATTCTAATAATCATTGGCACCTTCATGTAAACTTAGACATATATATTTGTTGTAGAGAAATCGAGTGGAAAATGATTGGGATAGTAATTCCAATTTCAATGGGAAAAATTTTCGAGGCAAATATTTCAAGAGAAATGTAAACAAAGAAGCATCTCATTCAAGGTCTATACTTTTCACTTTGTTTCTTTCATACTTCTATTTGAATGGTATGCATGTGTATGTTGCTCATTATCGTGATTCCTTCAATTTGTTTAGGCATCAAAAGTCACGGTTCAATCACATTGAAAATAGCAAAAGAAAGTTTGCTTCATCTAATGGACAAAAGGAAAAAGGTTTGTGATTTTACCCTATACTACAAACCTTTTGTCATTCAAGGACTCTAGCATTGTAATTGAGTATAGCCTTTCGATGTGTTTTATGCATTTTATACTTGCTTATTCTTTTACCTTTCTTATTGTCTTCTTCCCCATCCGTACCCTACCCCTAAAGGAATTAATAGCGTGTTATGTTCCTTGTTCTCCATTTTGTAATTTGTGAAAACTGAACGTTGGAAAAAATCCTTCTCAATTGTGGGAAGTTCTTTTATTAAAAGATCTCCAATATTCATAGTGTCTTCCTTGATAAGGTTTCATTACTTTCTTCTTGTTCCCAATTATGGGAAGTTCTTTAACTAGAAGATCTCCAATATTCATAGTGTCTTCCTTGATAAGGAGGGTTTTCATTACTTCCTTCTTCAATTGGCTTGTTATTGAGAACAAGCATACTCTTTCCTTTGAGCATTAAAGCTTGTTTGCAAGAATTTATCAAGCATCCAATGAACATGATATTTCTTATTCAATTTCATGTCTTGAATTGTGACCACTCATAGCTTTTAATATTCGTTCCTGAAACACAGGATTAGAGGCAACTTTGCTAGTACTGGGGTTGTTATAGATTGGATAAGAAAGGATCAAATAAGATGTTATAGATTAGGTAAGATTATATCAGTTACGATTGATTTTATCCTTGATTATAGCATATTATTCTATAATTAGTTTTCTCTTTAGCTACTATAGATATGTATCAGTAATCTATGCAAAATACAAAATACTTTTCTCTGTTCATAACATGGTATCAAAGCTAATCTTGGCTATTTGATTTTGTTTTAATGCCAATTCTGTCCAGTGAATGGAGCCTTGACATTTTTTTTGGGTTTCAAAGATCCTTTAGGAAACCATTTGATAGTTGGGTAATTAGAAACTCCATATTTGCTACGTAGACTCTTGTGCTTATCACAGTCCGCCATTTGATACAATCCACCGTTCGATATCAACACAGACTTTGCCTTCTTAAGCTTGCCCCAAGTTTCTCGTTCATGTGCGAGCTTTTTTTTACAATGTCCACATAAAGGAGCGTAGAACATGAAGAGAGCGCCTTTATCTTGATCGACGTCTTTCTCATAGTTATCTACCATAAAAACAACAATGTTGTCAACAATGTAGTTTCCAAACTTTGGTATGATTAATTATCTAGCCACTTTGGTGTCCATTTTTAACGTTGCGCTTGTGCTTTGGTAATTTTGTGCTGGTACTAGAGGTTGCTTTCGCTTGACCTTAACAGGAAAGTTAATTCTTCTTAACAAGTGATCTTGTTTTGTTCACTAAATTTTCTGGTTTACGCGACGAACAATTTTAATATAGTTGAATACATGTTTGTGGTCGACACCTTTATGGGTGTACTTGATTCATTTTACTATTTTGTCTCTAAAGCTGTTAAACAAAAATATTTGGTCGTAATTGATGTGAAACAAGAGGGTATAGAAAATATCAGAAAAAGAACCACTTTATTACTCTGATTATATGTAATTTATACATGAGTATAACCTATGCTAATACTACTAAATTACTAGATTTTCGTATATACTAACTTATCCTATGTATTTTATATCTTATCTACTAGAAGATAATCCTATGCTAACTAAACTTATCTAAAATAATTATCCAACATGATGTTATTCTTGTGATGTCAAATCATAGAATATAAGTTGATTGATCACAATTATCTAGATTGATGCAAGACAGTTTGGATTTACTTTAGAAGCATTTCTAAAGACCATCACTGATTTGATGATCCACCATCAGATTGTACTCATAAAGATATCTATTCCTCAACTTGAGAGGGAGTATATCGGCTTAGAATTGTCTCGAATCTAGGCGTAGGCATGATCTCTGTGAGTATATCGGCTTCCTATGCTTCAGTAGGGATATAGCATAGATCAATGCCCCCTTCTTCTATTTCACATTTGATAAAGCTCCTGTCAATTCTAA
>JANIMX020000129.1:6394983-6420614 GCA_024582655.2 Erythroxylum kunthianum | reverse complement strand
ATTTGGATATTCTGCTCATCCCTAGCATCACTTCTATATCTTTTTATGTCTTGCAAGAACAACTGCCTGTATGTATGAAAAGAATCAAGTGTAAACTTAGAGAAATAAATGGGACAATTACATTCTACCATGTAATATGATTGGTAGATAGAAGCAACTTTCTGTCTGATCTGTTGACATGAATGTGACTGGATTATGCAGCCAAATTCGCGCATAAGAATAACAGGCATCACAGGATACGAAGAATTCCCTTATGTTACCCTTGATTCGTTGGATTAGGGACTGTTCATCGGCTACCGTTGCCTTGGTACAAAATGTGACATTGAATACCTAGTTTATTGTCTTTATTTGTTCTTTCTCGTGTTGTATGTAATTTCAGTTCAATAGGCTATTGTTTTGTTTTGAGTTGTGAATTTTCGCAATAACTAGCTAATGATATTCAAGTCAATAGCATGTATGCAACTAATAGGATCGCAATTTTCAATCTTTGTGACATTCTAGTGAGTTTTTCTTTATGTGTAACCGAAAGCTGACCAGTTAAATCATTTCGACCTCAAAGAAAGGTAAATAAAGATGCCGAAGTTGGTGTACTCACGTTGTCATGGTTAGGCATTGAAAATAAATACCAACTGTACAACTGATGTGATCTAACTGTAGATATTACATCTTTCTATGTTAAGTTAATCCCACTGGTTTAGGTAAATTTCTATGTCTATAGTTGGTACATAGAATGAAAAAATCTATTGGAGATGACCTTTAGTGGGTAAAAGTCTGTAGCAGAGAGCCCTTTTACTCGTATATTCGCTTTCTCTTGAGAAGAGTAGGGAGTATGGAGACAGACCCAATAAGGAATAGCACAGCCAAAGTCTTAGAATCGTATAGATCCTTTATGGACTTGAGATCCCCAAGAGCAAGGCCAGCCTGATAGCAAAGTAATGCAATTAGTAAATGTAAGCACATGCAATCAGATACACAAGAAAATTTTACTTTGAAATGTAGCAGTGCAATTCAATTAGAAAATGTAGTAAAACCCAAAAACCACTCTAATGCAATTAGTAAATGTAGTGCATGCAATTAGATACAAGAAAATTTTACGAACATTTCAAAGCAGGCAGATAGCCAACAGTATCTAGCAATCATTCAGCATCAGGAACATATTCCCCGCTACCATAATCAAACAACTGCTATTTTGCCACCTTCTGTTGAATACATGTACTTGCAGGATTTATTTCCATTTACCAAGGAAATAGAAAACTATAAATCATATGATGGAAAATCAGCAATAATAATGGAAAATGGAGCACAAATATGTTATTGCAGAGACTAACATGATGATGCAATGCAAAAAGATGTTTCAATGGAAAACCATATGATGGTATATCTATACAGAAAGAATCCGCATATTCCTGGACGCAAAAGGGTGGACAGAAAACATTGTGCTTACTTTACACTTTGTCCTTATGCCATGATGGACCTAAGAAAGACTAAAACTGAGAAATTGAGAGACAGTTTTCAAGTATCGTATTGTAATCAAAGTAAACTCAAGCGAATAAAAGAAATGGCACATTAGATCCACCTCCAAGAATAAAAAAGCTTAGTTCGTCATATGCATATACAGGAAATTTTGAAACCAATCTTTTATACATCTTGCGGACCAACTTGCCAACAGAACAGCATAGTACATTATTGAATACTGAGAATGTTGAGAACAGCACATAACCATGGTTGATTCTTACTCCTTGATGTGAGAAGACAAAGGAAAGAGGAACAATGTTGTGAAGTTTTATAATGGAAATAAAATGTAGGATGAACAGAGGACTTTCTAACAATATGATAAAAAAAACATATAAATTATAAAATCTAGCGCTGCTAGAGCTTTTTGGTTGTGCAAGGCTTTTAGTGCCGGAAATTATAAACTAAGGACTTAATACAAGGGATAGGTATAAAAATAACTCATAGGATTTGTATCAAGAACTAGGAACCACACCTAGAAATTGAAACAAACATAACTATTGGAATCACACAAATGGGATATTAAAAATCACTCATTATTTAAATATCACTCTTAGAAAAAGAGAACTTCACACTAAAAATAAATATACCTTATTCGTTGAAACATTGGAACACATATATAGCAGAAGTATTGAAACCCTAATCCTAATGGAATAAGAATTCTAACTTAATTTCTAAAATAGGACTAGAATCCTACCCTGATAAGATTCTTATTTTTTTCCATAGACTTAAAATCATAAATAAACAATGACATATAAAAATAAAAATATTTCTTTTTCTAATGAGGAACCACAAAAACTAAGTTTTAGTTTGCACCACAAAAGTAAAGAACCACAAATAAAAGAAGAAAAAGGATGAAGGGGAACATGAGACTTGAAGCGTAAAACCAATCAAATTTCACCCTCTTAAGAGTTAAGACAACCTATCTTTGATAGGAAATAGTGCATGGAAGAGATAAATAATAATAGTGTACAGAGAGACTAAAGGATATGAATTTAAATAAGTAGAGAAGAGATGCTGTATAGGAATAGGGCGAGAAGATTAGTTAGAAGCAGTTAAAATACGAGAGAGATCAGTTGTAAACTTTTCTTCTCTCTAGTAAAGATTCTTCTTCAATCTCTTATGCTCCTCTTAATCTTCTCATCTTCTTTTCTTACTTCTTAATTCTTTTGTTATTGATTCTAGACCATACCAATTGGTATCAGAGCAGTCGATTTCCATGGCAGACGGAATGTGGTTGCAAGAGTATCGAAGAGAACTCATAAATCTAGTGGAAGAAGCTGAGCAGCGACAAGAGCAGATTGAATCAAGCAATTGCAGAGATCAATACTCTCTTGGGGGCTTTAAGTTTGCAATGTCAAGAAGCAATTCTTTAAAGGCAACAAGAAAGTTCTTCGATAGAAGCTGTCAGTTCACAGGCTATAGGAACACTTCTGCAGACAAATTATTGACAAGCACATCACATGAAGTTTCCAGAGTTTGATGGAGATAATTTTGATAGTTGGTATCTACAAGTGCATAGAGGGTACCTTACAAAGAAAAAAAAAAGTCAAGAAAGTGGTACCCCATTTGAGAGGCAAATCATTGCAGTGGCATGCTGGTTATGTGAAGATGAAGGGAGAATGAGCTTATGCTGATTGGGACGAATATGTCTATAACATGAGAGCTCGATTTCATTATTCAACATATGAAGATCCCTTATCAAAACAAAGGAATTTGAGGCAGTAAGGCACTTTGCAAGAGTATATTGATGCTTTTGATGAATTATACCTAAAGGCTGAGATCTCTGAAGGTAATGCTCTTAGCTTGTTTCTATTTGGCTTACTTGAGGAAATCCAAATGACCATGCGCATGTTCAAGCCTAAAGCACTAGCTGAAGCCTATTCCCTTACTAGGCTCCAAGAACTCCAAATAGCTACACTATTTCAATAGCCCAAACCTACTACCAATAACATCCATACTACCCTTACTATTGAACCTAAGCCATTACCTCAATCATCAACCTTAGTACCATCTATTGACACTACCCAAAACACAAACTACTAATCCAAAAGTACAAACTGGTGGTCTGTTACCTACCCTTACTATTAAACCCTTGAATAACAATCTTGCTAGAACACTTACCACTAAAGAAATTAATGACAAACGAGCTAAGAGTCTTTGCTTTTGGTGTGAGGAAAAGTATGTACCTAGGCATAAATAAAAAAAAAAGACAAATTTTTATGATCCAGGTTGATACTCATCACGATGTGATGATGAAGCAACAGATTTCCAAGAAGTTGAGCTGTCCAATCATGCTTTAACTGGACAACAAGGTTTTCGTTGAGAATAAAAGGGTATCATGGTAAGAAGAGATTGTAAATTCTAATTGACTCAGGGAGTACTCATAACTTCTTGAGTAGAGAATATGGCATACAAATTGAGATGTGCCATGCAGGAAGTGGGCAATCTCAAGGCTATTGTGGCTAATGGTCAATTAATAGGGAGTAAGTCCAAATGTGACGGCTTCCAATGGAAGGACAAAATTTTGAAACTAATGTTTTTATTCTTCCTCAAGACAATTATGACCTAATCTTGGGTGTACAATGGCTTTTAACCGTTGGAGACATCTTGTGAAATTTCCAACAATTGAGGATGACATTTAAATTACATGGGCACGGACATGTGCTCATAGGATCCAAGATTGGGGGAGTTGAAGTGGAAAATGCTTGGCAAATCCATAAAACACTTGTAAAACAACAACAGGTGGCTTTCAGTCGAGTGATTTCATTGCCAGAGTTGGTAGCTATTAATGGTTTGCCTAAGGAAACCAAAGATAGTTCTTGGCTTGAGTTACAACAATTGCTTAATAATGAATTTAAAGCAGTGTTTAAGGATTTTTCCATGAATTTTCCAGCAGGTGTCCCTAGTATGTCTTGGCTTTCTGCAGTGGTCACACCAAGGTCTTCCCTTCTTTGGGTATTGATCATTGCTGGGATAAGAAGATCTAACAGCAAGAGCAGATCCTTCTGGAGAAGAGGTAAATTGCTGGGGCTGCAGAGTTCCCAACATGACCCTTTTCCTGTTTTCTTCACGTCTTACCTCAGAAAAGGCTGCTCAGAGGTTTGGAAGAGGTTTTGTTCTCATGATTCTGCCTCTAACTTCATCTAGGTCTTTGTTAAGTCCACGTAGGAACTTGAAGATTCTCTTTTGCTCCACAATATTCTTGTATGTTGCCTTGTCATCCGGGCATTTCCAGGTGTGTGCCTCAAACATATCCAGTTGCTGCCAATATCTTCCAAGAGTATTGAAGTATTGTGTGACAGTCTGCTCACCTTGTCAGAAATCATGTAGGGCAGCTTCAATCTGGAAAATTTCAGAGGTGTTTTCCAAGCTGGAATATGTCTCCTGTGCGGCATCCCAAATCTCCTTGGATGTCCCATAAAGGAGGAAATTTTCTCCAATGTCATTATTCATTGAATTGATCAACCAAGACATCACTATATGATTCTCGGTTTTCCAGGTTCTGTACAAAGGGTCCTTCTTCTCGGGAATGGAAAGGTTTTCAGTGTGGTGTTCATCTTTTCCTTTACCACACACAAACATCATCACAGATTGGGACCGTGGGAGATAATTGTGCCCATTGAACTTGTGTCCGGTGATAATAAGGGAAGGGTTTTCAGTTGCTCCATGAGGGATTTCTCTATAGAGTGATGTATCCAAGGTTGAGCTGTGTTCCTCGGAGGCCATGGGGTGGATTTGGATTTCAGTGGTTAGGCTCTGATACCATGTAGAATTTAGAGAGTAGGGAGAGTTTGAGTGTGAATAATAATTCTTATTTTCATTTCAGCTATGAGCATACAAGATATATATATATATACATCAGAAGCTATTTTACTAGCAGAGATCTTGGGATTCAGATTATCTGTAATCCTGAGATGATAAGTTTGGAGGATCCTCCAAGGATCATGAAGTCAAACTATAAGATAAGATAAATACAAGATATTATCTTAATCCTGAATATTATCTAATCATGATCTGCATTTCTACGGTCTCTATACATAGATGTGTGCAAATTAGTAATTAGATGTACCATCGACAATTGATGTTTCATTATATTTATCATATGTGAACCCATTTGTAAGTAATATATAAATCATCCTCTGAACATCAATGGTTTTAATTATTTTGGAGTCCATAAAGATAAATATATTCATATAATATACTCTACGTCATAGGGACCACATGTGGCAGAAACCTGTATCATCTTTCCCCGTGGCATATATGTTGCTAATATAATGGGGACCAAATTTCTTCAATCATTGAACATGATACACTATTTGAAATAACCAAAAAAATCTCAAAAAATTTCTTTATACACTGATAATAAACACCTACTTAAATGTTTTTAAGCTGTCTGTTCTCATTGGTTGGTTTTCTAACTAAACTAGATGAAGTTGTAGTTGATCTGTTTTTGGGTTCTATAGTCTATCTCTAGATTCTTAAGATTACTCCCCATCCTCTATTGTATTTTCTCCATCTTTATGGCAGTTTTATTCTCTAATTTTTTTTTATAGTTTACATGATTCAGTTGACTTACTCTGTGATTGAAGTGTTCATTTTGCTTAACTCTTTCAGGCACTGACTGAAGCAGCCTTGTTGTCTGATCTTGAACTGAATACAGTGAGATTGTCCTTCATTATACATTTGTTGACGATTTCCATCTTTTTATTTATCAAATAAGATTTTCACTCCTAAGAATACTTTACACTTTTTCAGGTTGATTTTGTACCAAACTTTGATAGTTCTCAAAAGGAGCCAGCACTTTTACCTGCTCGGCTACCAACATTGCTGTTGAATGGATCCTCGGGAATTGCTGTATTTTATACGTTTTAATTATTTTTCTTCATGTGATTGCTTAATATGTCTGTATTTGCATATCTTCATCTTCATCTTCCTTTTATGTCATTCTTTTGTATAGCTTATTTAATTCAGAGAAATCATTTAATAAATTTCAGGTTGGTATGGCTACTAATATTCCTCCTCATAACCTTGGAGAGCTGGTGGATGTGCTATGTGCCTTAATTCACAATCCAGAAGCAACTGTTAGTCTTTACAAGCTTCCAATTCCTGATGACAGTAACATATTCAAAGAAAAGTGCATTGGGATTTGATGATTCTCGTTGCCTTTCTCTCCTTGTAGTTTTTGAATGGCTTAATATGGTAGCACGTGCAATTTGGCTAGAAATGTGTAGGGGTGAAATGTTCAAAGCTAGATTTACCTTCTCATTTTACTGGTTAATGGGGGATATTATGTGAATCATGAAATGCATAGTCATTTGTTTTGTGGTCAGAAAGGAAGATTCTTTTGGAATTTTCTCTAATAGTGGAAGGACAATTGAGCTTTTGTTATTAAATTAGCCTTATTGATGCAGGGTTCACTCTTGGAAAGTACTTTATGTTTCTGAAATTGTTTGTTCTGCTACTTCTTTTTACTCGCATTTTTATTTGTGGCTAGTCTTATCAGTGTTGCTTCTTATCACTTCTAGAAAAAAGCTTATGGTTAGCTTGATAAAGAATTTAATTTATAATTACATAATTGTCTTTATATGTGAATTTCCTTTGGGAAATTTCTGTTTTTGTCACTAAAATAGCCCTTTCTCCATCTTTTAATGTGAAATTAATGGTTGAAATTATCCTAAATCATTGAGTCAGGGAAAGGAGTTTGTTGATCATGTAATTACCCTAATAGCAGATATAATTAGTGCACAAGTTTGTTAAATCTGGCTTTTGTTGGAAGTTAGGAGTGAAACTTCCTATGTAAATTGGAGAGCATTTCCGTGGCTTCTTTTTATTCTAATTATGTTGCTATCTTGCTCAAAATTACTTGTTATTACTTGGGAGATACTATCCTTCAAAAGAATTGTATATGATAAATCATCCTATTTAGCAGAAACACTTGATATATGGTAACAATTTCTTGTTTCAGATTTGTTTTTGTCATCACATTTTCCATTTATATAATTCATCATTGTATAATCCTGCAGTCCCTTGAACTACACTTGTAAGTGTTTCCTATATGCCAACATGTATCTAATTCATGGTTTCCTTTGTGGCAGTTGCAAGAGTTGCTAGAATACATGCCTGGCCCTGACTTTCCTACTGGAGGTTTAATAATGGGGAATCTTGGGTGAGTTGACTTCAATGCATTCTTATTTGGCATGATCAACCATGTCATTTGAAAGCATTGACTGTAGATATACTACCACAGCTTATTCATTGTCTTTTTTTTTTTAAGTTTTCTTATGGCATGGATTGTTTTCAAAAGCATTGCACAAAAAATGGCCTTTCAGATATTGGTGATGATCAGTGGTGCTCCAAAAAATAAGACACCAATTTATGCTAGTAGAATTGTGGTGTAGTTGGATAATGAGTTATTCATGGCCAAGCGTACATAAAATTTGGCCAATCCTACAGAAACAGATTTCTTTGCCAAACTAACAGATATACTGCTCCCATTTATGTACTCCTACAGATGCCTTGTGGGTTCTGACATCTATTTATTTGTTAAAGGATCTTAGATGCATATAGAACTGGGCGAGGGCGTATTGTAGTCAGGGGCAAAACAGATGTTGAATTGCTTGACACCAAAACAAAGAGAACGGCAGTCATCATAAAAGAGGTGGCTATCTTGAATTTAAGGTTCTTCCAACTTTTCTGTTCATCTCTAAATTGTTACATGAAATTTAACTCATCTTTTTGGAGCAGATTCCTTATCAAACTAACAAAGCATCTCTTGTGGAAAAGATTGCTGAACTTGTAGAGAGTAAGGTATTGTCAGATTGGCCTTAATACTTAAAGATTTGCCTTCCTCCAATGTGTCTGACTAGGTGTAGATTTTATGTTACTTGGATCTGGCTACAAACTTCCTCTGTCCAACATTTTTTTCACCTCGTGTTTTTTGGGTAGAGAATTGTAGCGTGTGGGTCTTTTGTTGCTTGTTTTTATGTATTATTATTCCTGATTTTGTACGAAATGCCATGTAAAACTTTTTCTAAATTAATCGGCCCTGTTATTTTGGATAGTAGAGAACCAAGAATAGAAAGAAGAAAAATATTAATTGTAAAGGAGGGGAAGGGGGAGGGCAATCAAGAGGTAAAAAAACTGAAGAAAATAAAATGCTCTTCCACTGATGTTTTTAAGAAATAAGAGTTGTAAAATTGGGTAGTTCAAGTATTCTGCAGGCCTATAGCAAAACAGGCGAAGAAAAGGTAATAAACAAGAAGGTAATATCATTGATTGAATTCCAGCAAGATGATAGAAGTTCATCAAAACTGGATTTCCTTCTTGTAAAGTTGAGCCAGTAATATGCAAAACTTCACTACCCTACACTTTGGGAGCTATTTTTCCACAAATTATATCTATAGCAATCCCTTGAATTTTTCCCATGCAAGTATTTTTTGTTAATTTTGATTTAGCTATCTTCCAGCTGGAGGCTGATTTTCAATTCAAATTACCGTTAGTTGCTCCATCGTTTAGATTTTACTTGTTCTATATATCAATATTTATTAACATTTTTCCCTTACTTTTTTTTCCTACTAGATTTTGGATGGAATTAGTGATATTCGTGATGAAAGTGATCGAACTGGAATGCGGATAGTCATTGAGGTATATCTTTGAAGTTTATGACAAAATTTCACAGCCCAGATACTACTATCAAATGCTTTGAATGATGAATTTTGTTCTGGGTCACAGCTGAAGCGGGGAGTGGACCCGTCATTTGTTTTAAATAGTCTTTTTCGACTTACACCTTTGCAGTCCAGTTTTAGTTGCAACATGGTGGGGTAAGTAGTTTCTTGTGACAGACACGTGATGATATGTTGTTAAACATTTGCTCATTTTCTATCAGTGTGCATATATGTAAATTTTATTTTGTACACCATGTAATTTGTACTATTACACTTTGTTTCTTACTTGTAATTATCACAGTATTCTTGATGGGCAACCAAAACTGATGGGTCTGAAGGAATTGCTTCAGGTGACCACTTCTAAATCATCATGCATTATTTACTTTGAAGCATATCAGCCCTTGTTGTCTATGTCGTTGTTATCATCATTTTCAACTTGTTCTCATTTGGTTTATAAACATTGTGAAAGAAATAATTATTTGGACTAGACCAAAATTTCTTTATGTTCTCATTCTCTTTTGTTTTCTTTTCCAGGCCTTCATAGATTTCAGATGTTCTGTTGTTGAGCGGCGTGCCAGGTTTAAGCTTTCCCATGCTCAAGAGAGAAGGCATATTGTTGATGTATGTTAAAGTGATTGTTTAATTTCATTATCATTTTGGAGAGGTCCTTGGTGGATCGTTTACTGTACAAACTCTCTCCGTGTTTCTCTCTCTCTTCCTCTCTCACTCTACCCGTAGACTTCTTTTTTTGTCTGCCTGGGTGCATGTGAGAACATTGTTCTTGTTACGGCTCTAGCTATAGTTGCAGATTGTGACAGTTTTATGTGCCTTTTGTGGCATAACTGACTTAAACAAATTTGTGTCATCATTAGTCTACTATGGGCCTTAGTTAACTTTGCATTCATAAGATTCAATTCCATCCAAGTAAAGCTGCTTTTATTTATTTCTGATGGTTGCCTGTACTTATAAAGGGTATTGTGGTGGGTCTTGACAACTTGGATGGAGTGATTCGGATCATTAGGGAAGCTTCAAGCAATGCAGCTGCATCTAGTGCTCTGAGGAATGGTAACTTCAAGTTCCTTTCATGTTTTCTGTTGTGTTATCTTTAGGATTTGTTGAAGTTCATAAAGTATTTATAGTTGGCAAGCTTTGTATTTAGATGGTCCTACATACAAGTTCATTTTTCTTTGCTCTATTTACCATTCCTTGTCTTGGTATTTTGAAATCATTTTGTTATTAGTTTTGTTTGTCCTTTTTATCGTTACCCTTGAAGTGTTTGGATTAAGTATGCAAAGCAATTCACCTTTCCATCTCCTGTCTATGAATATGAGAAAGAATGCTGTATTAAGGGGCAGAAATCGGGAAGGCACCAGCTCATCTGATGAGCAGGTATCCAGAATTAAAAATGAACCGAAAATTTCATTCAATCCTTGTCATACTTTTTTCTTTAAATTTTGGTCCAATATTAATTTTGGTCCAATGTTACATGCAGAATGGGAAATGTCAGTCTAAAGTAGGAAAATACCTCATTAATTTCTTATTTTTGCTTGGTGTTAAGCTCCACTGATAGATGCTGGTTGGATTGCCTAGTTTAGTGCTTTATTTTATTGACAAGTTAAGACTATTGTGTTTTTTGTTGTTATTATCCTTGTTTGTCCTTTTCACTACTTATTTTTGTTGATTAGGATATCAAATCTTATTTTGGTTCAGAATTGTGCTCGCTTAGTATACCTGGAATAGGTTTTCATATTTTTCATATATGTCATAATTATCTGATTATCTCATTAACGTCTTACATCAATGATTTTAGTGGAATATTGCATCAAATATTAGAATATGAGATCCATGCTCAAATATCTCTTGTAAGGTGGAAAATGGTTGTATTCCTTGCTTTATTTGGTCAGAATCCTGCAATTATGTTTTCCTTTTCTTCTTTTCTTCTAGTCTTGTTCTCCTTTCTGTTCTTCCATAACAGTGGGAGCCTTGGTAAACCATGCTCAGCAATGTGAATTAGAAGATGTTTGTAGCACAATCAAGTGCTTCCAATAGAAAGAGGTTCAGGACATAGTTAACAGATTGGAAACCAGAAACATGCTTGTTATTGTCATTTGCTTGGTAAATTTGGTCCATTATGCGAAGAGTTTTTGGATCCTTAATGCAGAGTTCAACCTTTCTGACAAACAAGCTGAAGCTATATTGGATATAAGCTTGAGAAGACTTACCCTTCTTGAGGTTCATTTATCCTACTTTTGTTATTACCATAATTTGATTTACATTTTCCTCAAGAAATTTCTTGAGTTTTGATGCCTTCAAAATTATATTTATCCAAGGGATATATGCTTGTTGTTATGCAGAGAAAGAAGTTTGTTGATGAAGGTAAATCATTGATGGAGCAAATATCAAAGCTAGAAGTGTTATTGTCAACGAGGGAAAACATACTAAAGGTAAACAGATAATTAATGGGAATGCTTGAGACAATTTCTTGCTGGTATGTTTGTTGTATTTATTTTATTTGATCTTACTAGCTTCTCTACATATAAAGAGTTTGTTATACCAGTTGCTCCAACTATCAGCTACAAGTGAACTACAACTGTTGACCTTTCTACAAATCCTATGCCTACATTTCTTTTTTGATTGTGGCTTCTTATAAGGCTTTACTTGTCATAACTTGTATCTCACTGACATTTTGGAGTTTAGGTCTTTAGTTTTAATGGCATGTTTATTTACTTTACTAGCCTTTTGTTCTCCATGACATATGCCGTTCATAAGTGTTAATAATATATGACTCGTTAATGGGCTTCACCTATTGGTTTAGGCTTTTGGGTTGAATGGTTTCTTGACATTGTATTAGAGCCTTGTGTGACCAGTATGCCTCAAGTACAAGGTGGGCTGACCTCATTGGTTTCTTGACATGGAGTCAGAGCCTTGTGTGACAAAGAGGTGTCAAGTTGCTCTGCTCTCATTTTTAGTAATTTTATGGTATATTGTGTTTTAGGTTAAGCTTTTGGTTTGACTTGCTTCGTGATAACAAGAATAGATGTATGCTGATGTGGAGATATGGCAGTTCTGATAAAATTTCTCTGTTTTCTTGATGGGTTTTAGTATTAAAATAAATGTTGGATGGTTCCACTATTAGATGTACCCATGAGAATTCAATAGCATATTGAGAATGAGATCTTGGCAGGCAGTAATTGGATTTCATATTTAACAATGAATTTCTTTAATTTGTTCCTGTATTTACGCAATAACTACTCACTGTTCTTTATTTCACCATCACTTGAGCAGCTAAGCCTAGTTCTTAATATATCATATTTTTGGTTATCCAATGTTATCCTCCCCTCTTTCTACTGCAGAAAATATTGTTTTCCATTTCAAACCTCTCACATTTATTTGAATAAGTATGATTTTTGTCTTGAATGTTATGCTTATTGGTCACCTTGTTGAAGAGAAAACTGTAATACCTAAGGAGTTTATATGAAATTAATTTTCTTTAGTTGGTACTGATCTGTGATTCATTGAGCATATTTTGGCCTCAGTTGATAGAACAAGAAGCAACTGAGCTCAAAAGTAAATTTCCCAGTTCAAGGCGTTCATCGTTGGAAGACTCTGATGGCGGTCAACTTGAAGATATCGATCTTATTCCGAATGATGAAATGCTGTTGGTATGTGATCTACATTCTGTCTGCAGTAATTTGAAAAATATGACATTTGGCAACCAATTGTTAGATTGAACAATTGCTGTGTAATTTCAGGCACTTAGCGAGAAGGGTTATGTTAAGAGGATGACACCCAACACCTTTAATCTTCAAAACCGTGGAACAATTGGTAAATCCGTTGGGAAGTTGAGGGTCAATGATGCAATGTCTGACTTTATTGTCTGTCGTGCACATGACCATGTGCTTTATTTCAGGTACTTGTCCTATCTTGTGTTTTCTTGTACTATGCTCTCTTTTAACTCAAAGTCTTGAAGAAAATTTTGTGGCTAGTTGCTATACTAGAGAAGCTTGAGTAGTTAAGGAAGATTGAAGGCTTTTTACATTAAAACTTTCATTTATTTTTTGTGATTCCTTTTGGGAAAAGGTGTATACGTTAAATCTGTGCATATCATTGTATAGCTACTTACACCTATGCTTTTACATGAAATGTCTACTCTTGAAATTAATTTTTGACTAAGATGAGAAATGGATAAGAAAAGGGAGAGATGCAGCTAGAGAGAACAGAAGAGAAGAGAACGAAAAAAGGATTATGAAAGAGAGAAGAAGCAAACTTTTGATAGTTTAGTTCTAGGAAGGAATACTGGTTTTTGACCATATATGGGACTGAAATTAGAGATCAGAATGTTGAACTACCTCCAATTAATCGCTATTGGAATGGGATAATGATTCTGTTGTAACTGTGTCAATTATGGTTGATCTTTATGTGTTTGAAGTCGGGGATGGATCCTTTATTTATATTTATGAGGATTTTTCTGCAAGCCTCTCTTTTGAAGCAGTTTCCTGCTTTTAATGCTACGACATGACCACTGATGTTGGACCTGGAGGAGGAAAGTTAGTAGTTGAGCAATCTTAGGGCTATTGTTGATGATGTTCTCAGAAATGAAGACTTTAAGGCTTGAAAGCTGTGGTTTTAATCTGAACAAGTTGAAATTAGTTATCGTACACAAAACTGTAACACAGTACAAGCAGTATATCACAGTAAGTTGAGAAATGATTTCTTTTGCATCCTTTCGGTGCTCAATAGTTTTTTATGAACTTAATAGTCATTTTTTTGTACCACTTTATTTCCATACAAGAGGCCTTTATAGATCCATTTTTTGAGTGGACACGCAGTTTCCTGTTTTGGGCTTTGAATCTTTTTCATGCTTCTTGTTACATCAAAACATGTGTTACCATTATCACATTTGATTTTGTCTATCTGTGGGTGTGATTATGACTTATGATGTATCATTTACTGGTGATAGGGTAAAAGTTTCACATTGATGACCATTCCTTGTACTTCTTAATAGTTTGTCAAGGTTTTTAGTTCTATCAGATCTGACTAATTCCTTGTGCAGTGATCGAGGAATTGTTTATTCAGCTCGTTCTTACAAAATTCCTGAATGCACAAGGAATGCGGCTGGTACACCACTGGTCCAGGTACTTGTTCTTCCTCCTGTATTGTGCATGCATCTTGCTCTTATCTCATTTGTATTGTTTTCATGTTGGGGTCAGATCTTATCTCTATCTGAGGGTGAGAGAATAACTTCCATTATTCCTGTGAGTGAGTTTTCTGGAGACCAGTTCCTACTAATGCTTACTGTCAGTGGCTACATCAAGAAAGTATCTTTGAGTGTTTTCTCGGCCATACGTTCAACAGGGATCATAGCAATACAATTGGTCTGTCCTTGACTGCTGAACTCTTTTAGGATTTGAACCATTTCCTCAGTAAAGCTTATTCTTAGACCTGTGTGAAATGGCCAGGTTCCTGGGGATGAGCTAAAATGGGTTCGCTGTTGCTCAAATGATGATCTTGTGGCCATGGCTTCTCAAAATGGAATGGTCATCTTGAGCTCATGCGAGAATGTGAGTTGCTGTATCAATGGTCATACTGCTGTTCTTGCAACTATTCTGATATAATTGACTCCTTAACATACTTAAATATCTCCCAAATATTCTGGCCTGTTTATTCTTACTGTGCCACTTACAATACAGGGACATATATGAAATTTGTTGTCATTTTGACATTATGTAGCATGCTGCTGTACCTAAGTTTCTTTGTCAATGCGACATTTTTAGGAACTTTTGCCTCTAACTAATGTAATTGAGAATTCGAATAAGAACTTAATGCTGAACAAGTTTTTATTGTATGTATGACAATTCATTTAAGTGATTTTACTTGTATCACTTCTAATTCATTTAAAATTAAAACTTATGCTCATTGAGTTATTCTGCAAACATCTTATTGTTTTCACTTTCTTATAATTTCAATTTCACCATATATTTCAACAAGTTATTTTCTGTGTGGGTATTGCACAGTTACACTGCTATTCTCTACATTTACCCTTAATTGGTATCTTTTTGATTTTTTACTTCTGTGAGCACAGATTCGAGCTCTCAGTCGAAATACCAGGGGTAAGGTGGCGATGAGGTTAAAGAAGGGTGACAAGATGGCTAGCATGGACATCATACCATCTTCCATGAGGAAAAAATTAGAAAAGACTTCAGAAGATTCTGAGAGCAAGTAAATTAAGTCATTCTGTGATTCTATTTTATGCATCATGTTGTCAGCATCACGAGGTACCTCGTTGAGAAATTATTCTGGAGACTACCTGTGAAGAAACATTATAACTCATATTTCATATTCTGCCACAACTTGTATCATATGCTAAATTTACTTTTTGAATGGTGTGCATGTGTATGAGTGTGCAGCTGCTTATTTGCTATGTTAGATTAACTGGTTAATCTAAAACAAATTAATTGGATCAAATTGGGGAATTCTCATCAAGTACCAGATAATTTATATTCAATCATAAGGAAATCCTGCCTTTATTGTCTTTGTTGAATGAACTGCAAGAGTCTAGATTAGTGGCGTTTCTAGTTGCTTGAAAAGGTTGGGTCTTATAAGTTATGCAAGCATTTTAGAGCTCTTTAGCTAAGAGACAAGATAATGCAGATGCCCTTGCTGTGATATATTTTCTCTAACTAGAAATTGTGAATGCGCGTGAAGCGAAGGAACTTGTAAATATTTCAACTTTCTGATTGTTAGGAAATATCTATATTTGGAAAAGTATGATTTCCTCTTTATTGTATGATTTCCTCTTTATTTCTAAGATGTTTTCTTTATGTAATTGGTTCTATATAAAGGCTACAAGGGTCTTGAGTAAATTATCAAGCCCTTAGTTATCTATTATGTATTTTTCACACACCCAAATGCTATTCGAATAAAACAAGGTATGATACTTCCGAATAAGTATATAAAACCACATCACGTATCAGTCAAAGGATGCAAGACCAATATTTTGGTATGGCTGGACAACCTCTTTGCACAATGATGCGAAAGCATAACAAGGGAAAAGCATTTGCCTTAACCCAATAGCGATCTTTCCAGGGCAAGCTTCTATCAGCCTGTGAAAAATCCAAAGGAAATTAAAGAAAACAGCAAAGATAATTAAGCACAAAAAGAAACAAGGACATGCAAGGGGAAAATTAGGAAAGAGTACAAAAAGTTCTTAAAAAAAAGATTATATAGCATAATGAAGAAACTAAGCAAAGGGAAAATTAGGAAAGAGTACAAAAAGTTCTCAGAAAAAAATAAAAAGATTATATAGCATAATGAAGAAACTAACCTTTCCACCCCATAAAGCGGGTATTAAGAATGAAGGAGCTGCTGAAACTAAAGCCAGTAGGAAGTATTCCAGTTCTGTAAACCTCTGGAAATTTCAATAAAGATGTGTTCAGAACAAAGTTATGTATTGCAAATGTGATTGTGCATTGTGCACTGTGCACATGAGCATGTTCAGAGAGAACGAAAGTAAATCAGAGACTGGAAATTCCTCATTCACAATTGCTATATACTCTTAAGAAAATTCCCAACATTTAACAAAAGAATGCATAGATGAAAGATCAGCTGATCATATTTTGGAGAGGATAAATCCAAGCCCAGAGTTACTTGTTTGGCCGATTCTACAACATCATACAATCCCATTTTCCTGAAACACCGAAACCCGATACCATTATAACGAACCAAATCACCAGAACTACAAGTGGACCATGTACTTGTTTCAGTCAAGTCAACTAAAGACTCAAAAACTATACATTCACGAATCAAAATACCAAAAATCCAAGCAAAATAGATCATATATAGACTGATTTGCATTATTACTCGAACAATAATTCTAGATCAAAATTTCTTATCAGCTAAACGCAGAACAATGGTTTGATTACCTCGTAGAGCTTGTAAGGAACAACAATGCCCAAACAGAGAGTGAGCCAAAACGGAGTATAGCAAAGGAAGAAAACCTCGGCCCATCTCTTGCTCGGATTAGAAGCCAACCACAAATTCGAACTAGATCCACTCAAAGATTCCTTGCCTAAGTACCGCCAAATGCAATTTTTATCAATTACAGATAATAGAACGATTATTATTGTAAAAATCCTAACAAGGTTATCTAACACAATCAGAAAAAGAAAAAAAAAACAGTTTACAAGTTCTAGAGTTCAAAAGGTGGCGAAGTATGAGGACATACAGGCCATTTCTGACGCTCGTCGAGCTATGGTACCGTTCTTCCGGATCTCGGTGGACCGTGAGTGAGAATCGGAGGAGGAAGGCAGTTATCGCCGGGAATCACTCTCGGTGATTGAGCCGTGAGGACTGTGGAATTAGTGAGTGAGTGAGTTTCGATACTGACGATGCCCAAACGACTTGCCAGCTGTCCATTTTGTGGTGTCGACTCGGACAGTGGCAGTTTCCCCATGTTCTAAATTAATAATACGATTAATTGATGTTTTAATTTTTAAGTTTACAGCTGTAAATTCAAATTTATAAAATATTTTTAATAATGTATAATTATTTTATCTTAAAGTAATAAAATTAAATTAAAGTATTTAAACTCGTCTGCAATATATATAATATTTAAAAGATTTATTTTAGAAAAATTGTTAGAATCATTTCTTAATTCGTAACTTTGGAATTTGGATACAATGTGAGTCAACGCTCAACCGCCGATTTAGATCCTAAGAGGTACTAATATAATGGGCCCCACTCCCCACAAAACCATTGACCAGATCAGGCATAAATGATGATGCATGCAAAGCATTTGCAAGTAAGGATGTTAAATCATTTGATATATATTTGTAAAAAATATATATATCATAAATCGTATTTTATTGTGTATTATAAAATATGTAATATATGAAAATATTTATATATTTAGTAGTAAAAAAAGTATTATTAATTTTAGAAAGCGTTTAATTTAAGGTAAGGTCTGTTAAGTTGTGATTACCTGGTTAGAAAAAATATGGTACGGATATCTGGTTTAAAATAAGCCCCGTAACTAATCTTGTAATTATTCCACCATCTTCACTACATCGATCAATAAAAGAAGCACAATAAATGAACCAGAAACAATAACAATAACAACAACACCCAGTGAAAATTATGTTTCTGCGTAGGGTCTGGAAAGGTCTAGTAATACGCAACCTTACCCCTATTTAATAGAGAGGCTGTTTCTAAATAACCTAAACAAGGATGAGGGAAAAAAGAAAAAAAAACCATAAAGATAATGTAAATATTGCATTTTGTTCTTTTCCTGTATTTTCCCACACAACTGACCAAAAAGTTTAAGCTTGCTTGCTTCCTTCCTTCCATTGGAGGTGGTGCAACCAGCAAGGACGGTCGCTTGGTGCCCCGGAAAATGAAGTTAGATATGAGCCCAGAAACCGAATATGGGCCATAACAATGGTAAATCATGCCATGCAAATGAACAAGCATTTGCAATCTCAAGTTCTCAACTGTTAGACATGAAGCAGATCATACGATTGTTTTGGGGTGCTGAAAGTGAATCAACCACAGCAAGAAAGAGCAAGAAGCTCAAAGTTGAAAACACGCCAGAAGAGGGAGAGAAGCTATCTCAACTCGAATGTTAAAATCTTCTACTTAATGTCCCTCCAGCTTGTAGGCTGAACCAAACCTTGTAAAGAACCAGCAATATGTGAAAACAATGTGACTGTCATGTTTCTCTACGTACTGGGATTATAGATTATCTAGAGCCTGAAGTACTGTTGCACCATTTTTACCCTTCCAGGCTGGAATGTTGCTTTACTACTTTCTAAGTATAAATTTCTTGGACATGCCTTGGTCTTTACCTTTTTGCAGTATGCACTCCTAACCTAACCTGCGAACTACACGAATCCAATCCCTTAAAGATAAGAAAATTAGCAATTTTCTTTTATTGGAGATCCGAGTTTAATGTAGTATAAATAAAGGTGGCAACTTTAATGATATACATAGAAAAACTGCAAAAGAATCAACAACACATATTTGACTTATTACAATTCACCTTAGAAATCTCTCCCTGAGCAGAAAATGCATTTATTTCTTTTCTTATTACGTTATAATTCGATTAGAAGGCTGAAAAGTGAAAGATAAATGAATATTTTTATCTTTAGACAGGCAATATCAGCTACCTCAAAGTGAAAAATGTTTTTCAGGTTACAGACAATTTAAGAGTAGCTATGGACTAAACTAATCATTCCTCTGTTCACCGTCTGTCGTACCCTGGACCTGAGCAGCGTACTGCAAGTTCCAGAGGATGTCCTCGAATGATGGACGATCCCATGAATCAGAGCAAACACATTTCGTCGCTATAGTTATAACAATTGATAAAGATTCCTGAGAGCTAGTTTGTAGCACAAGAGGGTCTACTAATTTTCTACGGCTTTCTGGAGTGTTACAGGATGCCTGTAATTATCACAAATCTCGATATTAGAATTCATAAGAGGTCAAAATCAGCACCTTCAAACCTCTAAGACTATGTTTTCAGGTGATATAATAGCCAAGAAGATGAGTAACTATTTATGCTGAATTTTCTTTGACTGGCGCAATTTTCAGGCAACCTTCTGAAATAATCTGCCCTAGTTAAGGATTCCAAAACATACCAGTTCATCCAGCAGAAGCTTGTCTCTCTTAGTAGCCATCATGGAACCAGCAATTGATTCAAGTAGTATGAACCCAAAACTATAAACATCATCATCTAATGCATTCATTTGCCTGAACATGAGTTAAATTATTAAGCTATTTGTGTGTCAACTAAATATGTCAATCTTGAAGCATTAGTAACAACTGCATAATGAAAAGTGAGATACTTACAGTGATTTAAGAGCACTCCCATCTTCCTGCATATAAATAACCCAATTCATCAGAAACTTCAGACCCGAAAGTTATAGACATGCCATTGATAGATCGATAAAACAAGGAGACTTACCCCACAATTTCCTGTTTCATCAGATATGATGGACAGCCCATAATCGCTCAACTTTGCCATCCCATGCTCATTGAGCAAGATATTGTTTGTCTTCAACCTATTGTTAAAGAAACCCGGAATTATTCCAGTATGCAGAAAGAGCACAGCCTTGGCGACACCGGTAAGTGCTGCCAATCTCTCTGGCCAATTTAATGCTCTTGCAGGATTGTCCCCTGCACATACATAGCTGTACTTAGCATGAATGCCTTGAGTTAACAGAAGAATAAAATGAAGAAATTTCAAAGTAACTTCAGTGTTGTTTACTAAATACAAAAGCTTGTTGATAAAAGGTTGTTGGAAAGATTACCGTGAATATGAGCATGAAAATTGCCATTCGAGACATACTCATATATGAGAAAGACTTTGTTTACTCTGTAATCATCTTGTCCACCATCAATGCAGTGCCCCAACAAGCAAACCAAGTGTGGATGGCGCAGCTTCGCAAGCAAATCCAATCTGAGTTTGAGATTCCTAATTGAAAATTTCTTTGATGAGGGGAGGCACCTTATTGTAACTTGAGTTCCATTCTCTAATCTTCCCTTGTAAAGCTGAAAAAGAGAAAAAAGGAAAAGGTTTCCAATTTTTTTCATGAGGATTAGGACACTACCCTTTATGTTTGCGATTCTGGATAATTGATGCAGTTGATGATAATTAGACATCTGCAGACTGCAAAAAGTAAACCTTTTCTAGTAGGAACACTAGTCCTGTCATAAGTAACAAGACAAAGTCTAGTTCTGAGTCCCATTATCATGAAAATGTCAACACAGGAAAACCATAATAATGGCACTTAGGGAGTTTTCTAAGGAAAAGTATCTCAAAACAATGGTAAATGTAACGCGAACAACTCTCTGGCTACAAATTTTCTGCAGTTTATGAGACTATCCATTTTAACCAGCAGGTTACAAAACATGATCCTCCAGCAAACAATTGATTTCCAAACATAAGCAGTCAGTGAAAAAATTCCTGGCATATATGAACCACAAAATTGCAGATCATTAACCAGAACACTATGAAATCTATGTTCAAAGAGTGAATTCTCATAAGTGCGTTATTTAGAATGCTTGGATAAAGATTTTTTTGTTGTTTTCTTTCCCTATAACCTTCTTGTTTTAATCTCTAGTTAAACTTGCAGCGTGCATTGATTAACAGTTGTTTAAGGTTGTTTCTACAAAGTATTCTACACGAACATGTAGTTTAACATTTTGCAAGCTCTAGATAGTACCTTCCCGTTAGAACCTTCCCCCATCATGGCAGAGCTGTCAAAGTTGTTTGTAGCTTCTTTTATCTCTTCTAGAGTAAATGACCGACAAGGTGGGAGACCTTGTGGACCTAATTTTGCAGCTTGGGAAGCAAGTCCTGAAGTGAAAAGAGAAAAGAGAAGTCAATACAAGAAAATGACATATTGAAAGTCAAGTTCCCAAAATTTGTGCTTATTTGCCAAAAGTCTAGTTTGTGTGTTTGACATACTTGCATTGGCGATGAGTTCAGAGGAGAAGCCTGCAGCTGAGTGATCTTGCACTCCCTTGTGCAGTAGATGCTGTTCTGATAGCCCTCGTGGGCAAAATCTTCTGCACACAATGAAAAGGCAAAACGCCAGAAGCATCACTACAACAAGAATACCAGCAATCATTCCAACTAATATTCCTACAGCTTTTCCTCCAGATTGTTTCCTTTTCACAGGAATTTCTACACAAAATGAGTCCCCATGTTGATGGGTTAAATCAACAGATAAGCAATTCCCACCAATCTTTACAACTTTCTCATCCAATAGTGAACTTAAGCAATGAGGCAAGCCACCAGTTAACCTGTTATTAGATATGTCAACAAACTGAAGTTTGCTGCCACAGCTCAGATGGACTGGAAGTACACCACTCAACATATTCGATGCCAAATTCAAGTAACTGATGTTTGGGAATGAAAAAAGTGTAGCAGGAGGAGTTCCAGTGAGTCCATTGAATGACATATCTAGGTGTTGGAGTTGACCAAGCTGGCCATATTGATGGGGAATCTCACCTGAGAAAGAGTTGTTGCTAAGGAAGGCCATGGCCAATCCTTTGGGCATAGAAGGAAGATCAGAATCTAAGTTGTTCCCACTTAAATCCAGCACTTTCAGGCTGCTTAATGTACTCAGACTTGGCACATTGCCAGATATCTTATTGCCAGACAACACAAGCTCAGTAAGAATGGCAATCCTTTGTATTGAAGATGGAAATGAACCTTTCAACTGATTGTTGTTCAAACTTAGAATCGTCAAATTAGATAATGAATCAAACCACCGAGGCACGGTATCATTGAAGTAATTGTGATCTAGAATTAAAGTTTGAAGCTTCGTCATTGTTGATATCTTGGGAGGGATTGAACCACATAGATAATTTGAACTTAAATCCAAATGCTCAAGTGAAGACAACCTATGAATTTTGTCAGGCAACGGTCCCCAAATGCCGAGGGCCTCAAGTCGGAGGACTTTCAAGCTAGTTAGCCTTGCAAGAGTAGCAACAAAAGAATCAATAGAGAAACTCTCTGATAATGTTCGATTGGGAATGGCAAATCCAACAAAATTGTCGAGCTGGGCTGGCTTATCTCCCATAATTACGAGTTCAGTGACAAAATTGTCCTGGCATGTCACATTTAGTTGTGTGGATGATGATAAATAGCAAAAGTCTGTGCCTCGATCATCCCAACTTTGTAGCTGATTAGGGTATTCTAAATGCTTTCTTAACTGAAGAAGCACTTGTCTTTGTGAAGATTGTAATTGATGTGTACCCAGAACCAGAAAGCTCCATGTAACACATGCCACCAAAAACAAGTTATAGTACCACATGGAAAGACCTTTTTCCTCCTCTACAAACTAAAGCACCTCAAAGAGACAAAGATTTAGCTAGAGAACTTGCAGTCCAGCGAAATGAGAACCAGCCCTCGAACAGAGTTGAAGTAGATTGAACATTGAAGGATCCAGATGAACAGTGGATGAAAAACGGCAAACCTCTAGAAATGTTAAAAATTACTCATTAAGCATAAACAAAGAATGTCGCCGATATATACGACGGTTCAAAACATGCTTCAGTACAGAAATGGAATTAACTAGCTACACTACACGAGTTCTTATCCTGCATCTTTATATTCTTTACTGAAAATGTTGAACATGTGGAATGATGGGATACCTCACGTTTATGCTATTACTGCTTCCACATGGCGTTGCTCTTCCTTGAAGATGGGAAACTTTCTCGAGCTCTCATTTTGTGAATGTTCATAAAATCTACTGCAAGTGTCAATCTGATGCTTTCGACTTCTATATAGTTAACAGGGGAAGTTTTGAAAACAGAAATCAAGTATTAAAACCAATCGAGCATATTTCCTTTCCCATGTAGCAAGTGGGTGCCAGATTCAGCAATAGTTTTAGTTGTTGTAAGAGAATGACTGATGGTCTCAATACAGATTCTCAAAACTGAGAAGTGCCAGTCTTTTCTATGCAAGTAGAGCTTAGGCTACTTTCTAACTCCATCTTTTGAGCTGCATATAAGGTGGTGCAAAGTTGAAGGACAGGAGAGTAAAAACGTTGTAGGTCCTTGGAATTTGTGACTGTTAGCCACACCATGATAGTTCCAGGACAGGCTGTCTGTCTGAAATATGAAATTGATAAATTCTCATCTGCCCATGCAACTGTGCATTACAAATATATTTGCTAGTTTGTCTGTGCTTAAACAGACTCAGGGTTTGCTGTGACTTCCAATCTTCTGAGTTAACAGGATAAGAATTCATGGTGTGGTCCAACTGACAAGTTTTGTCAAGCAGAATATGACTTGATTTTCATTTAGTTGAAGTCTCCTATCAACTCAAAGTGATGTCGTGGTTGAATTATGCTATGGAATATCTTTTCCAAGCAACAAATTCTTAGTGGACGTATCCTGAAGACCAGATCTTGCTAAGACATCATTAATTAATGCAAGTGTCCTCTTAGACATAGTCCTATATGCAGTCTCCAACTCCAAACCACAAAGCTAAGTTCTTCCTTCATAAATGTCCCATTCTAGGTTAGAGTTTCTCCTATGCTTTATACATGTATTATGGATCCTTCCTAAAAAACTGAGCTTTTTATAATGGCAGTCATTTTCTGGTGTCCAAAGCTGCAGGACCTATATTTAACTCATCTATGCAAAGTTCCAATTTATTACAAATAAGATGCAGCAAAATGGGTAGGACAGGCTATGACCCATGAGAGCTCTGTAACAGAAGCAATGAATGGACTGAAGACTTATCTCGTCTGTATATTATTACTTACTGACCCTACTCCTCCCTAATCAACCTTATATGCAGGGAATCATTTGATTTCTGGACCAAAGTTTAGGTAAAGGGCATTTAAAGATGTAATGAATGGAGGTTGACTGTTTGACATTAGATCCCATTGGGGGAAAGGCATCATCAAGTATGACTTTTTAGTATAATGGGTTGTCCTCATCGAATAATTCATATCTTTTCAATCATAATCACATAATGTTTGAGCAAAAGAAGATCACTTGTTACTGCTATTTGAGACTTTATCATGAAATAAACCAAGATCAGTCTAAGTAAGAGACAGAATTCTTTGATAAAACTTAACCGCTCTTGAATGCAAGATGTTGGAAATTATTACTTGGGACCAACAGCCTTTGACGAGAGAACCAAACAGCTAACGGCAAATGATTTGAGATTTAATTTTCAAAACTCACTTATCAAAGGAAAAATCATTCATCTTGGAAGCAATCCTGTGCATTTACACATGGATTTCAGACCATGTTAAAGAACCAGAGAACTACACGTCAGAAAGCAAAAGAGCTTTTGATAATGGGAGTGACAGCCCACATGATGCTTTTGGTAACAGATGGCCCGAGATTGTCTTCTCCACAGGTAAGAGAGTTAAGACATTAGAGATGTCAGTACTTGAGCTTGTTAGTACTCGGAAGTTTTAGTGTACGAGTGTAAATGCTCAATCATTGTCCCTTGGTACTAACAGTTGATACAAAATAACAAATCAACGGAGTGGACAGTGTTTTTATTACCTCTATACTATTATCATAATTTACTGTAATTGCCTCGACGTCATCTCATTTGTAAAATTTGGGAACTGAGCTGAATGGAACAACTTTATGACCTGAATCACTCTGTTAACACTCAGTTCCAAAATAAGGCGATTAAAAGATAATACCGAGTCAAGGTAAATAATCGGACTAGTAACCAAGAAAAATAAGTGGGAATAAACTAGCCGAGGAACGAAAGGATATCGGCAGGGGCATGACACTAGCCGATAGACTAAATATAGCGAACGGATTGACAATCGAGAAACGTCTCGAATTCAGCCAGGCTAAGCAAATACGCGCGCCGATTAAAAAGAAGAGTATCGAGTATCGGATCGGCAGCTGACTGAAGGGAGAGCTCGAGGACTAGGGAACATCGGCAGGATATATTCTTGGCCGATC
>JANIMX020000129.1:6333555-6343798 GCA_024582655.2 Erythroxylum kunthianum | reverse complement strand
TTACTAATTAAACTCAACCTTGAATTAGAGAGATGCCCAAGTCTATAATGCCAGAGATTAATTTCTTCAGGACTGCTAATGACTGAAGCTGAAATGGTGATATTGGTGGTAAAAGAGAAAAGAGCTTCTACTAAAGCTGTAGGAGAGACTTCATTCTTCAATAGATAGTATAACCCATTCCTCACTTCACCCATGCCAGTCGTTGTCCAAGTTAAAAGGTCCTGAATAAAACAATTTTGAGGCAAAAAAATAAGGTAGCATTTTGAACTTTGAGTTAACTTCCTAGCAAATATAAGATTAAAGGAAAAAGATGGAACACAAAGAACATCATGTAAAATCAAGTTATCAAATATTTTTACTGTACCAACATGGGTGACACTAACAATTTCACCATTTGGAAGAGCTACATAATATGCAGCAACTGTTTTCATTGTTTCAAAGAAAAGGGATGAACAAACTATGTGGTATGTTGCCCCAGTGTCTAATATCCAAGGTGCATCGAAAGTGTTATGTGATTTTGTGTTGTGAACAGACAAGCCAAAAGAGATACCAGAAATATTTGATGGATCAGATTGAGTAGATAACGGTGTGTGAGAATGGCTAGGTTGTGATTTGGGTAAGGCAATCAGCTGTGAATATTGCTCTTGAGTGAGTGACACTTGACTGTCATTGATTTGCTCCTGTCCAGATGGCATAATAGTGACGACTTGATTGACTGATGTTGATTTACCCTTCCCATAGAGCTTGTGGCCTGGTGGATAGCCATGAAGCTTGAAGCATTTTTCCTCAGTATGACCAGGCATTTGACAATGGCTGCATATTGGTTTATCAGGATTGGCCTTAAAACATCTCTCAAGAGAATGGCCAGGCATTTTACAAAATGTGCAGTAATATTTCTTTTGAGACATAGCATTTCGCTTCCCAGTATCATTACAAAATGTTATGAGAGCCATAGAGTCACTAACAGAGGTGTCTAGGGAAATTTGTCGATGTTTCTCCTCTTTTTGTATAATAGAGTATACTTCATTAAGACTAGGAAAAGGTTTGATTAGAAGAATATGAGCCTTAAGAGCTTTGTAGGTATCATCTAGACCTATAAGAAACTTCATTACCCACTCTCTATTTTGATTATCCACTACTGCCTTCAATCCCCCACATGTACAATTAGGAATTGACTCATAATTCATTAATTCATCCAATAGAGTCTTGAATTTGGAGTAATACATATTTACAGTGTTTTGATTTTACATCAACGTAGTAATAGCTTACTTCATTTCATAAATCCTAGGTGCATTTTGTTGGTCAAACCGTTGTTCTAGATCTTGCCACAGTTGATGAGCAGTGTCAGCATAGATTGTGTTATTCTTAATATCAACGGACATGGTATTCTGTAACCAGGAGATGACGATATCATTGCAACGAAGCCAGTGGTCCATCAATGGGTTGTCCACCTCTGGTGGCTCAGGAATGCTCCCATCTATAAACCCTAGCTTGTTTTTTATGCGAAGAGCTCTCTTCATTGAGCGTGCCCAAGAGTAATAATTGTTCGAATTTGAATCAAGCAACTAGGTGATAAGCAGAACTCCTGAACTATCATTGGAACCAATGAAATATGGGTTGTTTGGTTGAGATGGGTCAACAGTGTTTGAAATTGTAGGAAAAGAATTTAGGTTTTGATTGATGTTTGTGCTAGCGGAATCAGCCATATCGCTTTCATACCAGAAAAAAAAAGGAAAGGGATTTTGATAGTGAAAGAACAATCACTGATTTGTGAGAAAAATGTTCTCTCTTTTCATTGATTATTCTGTTTGTACAAATAATTCTATATTTATATACAAAAGCTATAAAAAAATTGTTAAAAGAAAATACAATTGTACAAAGACAGTAAAAATAGAAAATATCTAGAAGATTTTAACAATATTCTTTTTTGAAAGTTTTTGTCGTCTCGCTTGTTATTTCAATTCTGTTGCAAATCCATCTGGCCTTGTTGAATTTTGTTTTAATTTTCTGAGTCATGAATTTCATGCTGGCATTGCTCTGCTTCTTTTTCATTTTTCAACAAATACAGGATACAATAAGTGTCAATCAAAGTCCTTGATGGTTCATGGAACAAAGAGAGTTATTAGATCTGAAGTGGGTAAGAAGTGAAAGTGAGTATTAGTGGTCCCAGGGGATCTTGTTAGCCAAATCCGACGAGGACGTGACAAAAGACAAACACGTTGGGCGCTCTCGACTCTAGTACAAAGTCGAAAGCCCTTTGTGTTCTTAATCCACGTGAAAATGATGTATGCAAAGTGTTAAAATAAAAGCTCAACTCTTTCTACGTTTTTTCTCGATTATTTAATCTCTTGTTAATTAGGATACAATCGACAACCAACATGTTTACGGGTCTGATTTGACTTCTGCTCCAGAATTCCTTGGTTGTTCGATTGGCTTGGATGGAGTTTGTGGGCCATAAATTTATTATTCTTGTCGTGTTATTAATCAATGTCGAACTGACGTGTACAATGATGCATGGTTGCCACAAATGACACTCAGAGCTTTTCATTTTGCCTTTTGCTTCTTCTTCCTTGGTCCTACACTGTAACAGTTAATTACAAGCACCAAAGAGTTGAAACACACAGGCATGGAGAAATGTCTTTACACCTCGATTTAATGGTATAGTGATTTATGACATGAGAAAACAATTTCTTAGACAAATGTGAGGATGCTAGTCGTAGTTAAAGACATATTCTTATATTCCTTTTGATTTGGTTGGCTTCGTTTGATGATCGCATAAAGCTTGAAAACACAGCGGATTAATTGTCATTGAAGTATTGGATAACTTTTCTGGGTGCACTTTTGTTTGCCTTGAATACATCAGCACCATGGCTAGAGGGTGTGAAGAGGCCTTGTTGAAGAAGAATTACTTCGAGAATTGTTCTGGCTGTAAGGTTGATCAAGTTAAAGAATCGAGAACTGGATTGCCTATAAAAGAGCTGGTTTCTATATGGATCGTTGTACTTTGTACTGGTAAGCATTTTCATTTGCACCTCATATCTATTATTGGTTTTTAAGGAATCGCAATGTACTATTCTCGAGCTTAAAGTTACTAAACTAAATTGGCTTTCAATATTTGCATTGGCATCTTTGAAGATAGTTCATTTTCTGTATGTACCTATGTCTTCTTTTACTACCGACTGATTGAGCAGGATGGAGGGAATTTTAGCATGAAACTTCCAATACAGGATACAGAAGCTAAGCTTTGAACTACTTCTCATAATCTTTTATAATTACAATGATGGTCTCCAAACTTTACTATAAAATAATGACTGTTTCTAGATATATTACTGATTCTTCAAGTATGTTTCTCCAAGCTGTATGATTTTAGAAATGGAGAATGTTAAGTTGTTTAGTCTCAGGTTAAAATATACATATCTGCACAAAAGAGTAATCCTGTTGGAAGTTTTTTATCCTTACACTGCAGTGCAACTCGCATCTTTGTATTATAATATATATATACACACACAAACATTGCTTCGTTTATCTTTTCACGATGCTTAAAAATGTTTTCTTTGAGTTAATATATCTAGATTGGTAGTCACTAATAGTTTCTTTCGGCATTATTCTTCTCTTTAGGAGCAGAGGGTTTAGTGTTGCTCCTTACTATTTCTTCTGCACATACTGATTTCAATGTTAATTCTTGCAGCACTTCCCATATCATCTCTCTTCCCGTTTCTTTATTTCATGGTAAGCAAATCCAAGCACAAGTCTAACATCTTTTAGATGCTTTGTACATGGTTGAAAAGAAAGGTTCATTAACACTTAAATATTTGTGGATCTCACACTCTCTACTTCTTCCTATGGTCCTGAAGGCTAAAATATGATTGTGATCTTATTTGGACTCCTAAAACAAGTTAATTTCATGTTGAACATGGAGACCACGGTTTGCTGTAGAATTTATGTTTTCACTTTGATACAGTTAACTTGGTTAATTCAGTTAATATGGAAATTAGTGCTTTGCTTAATTATTGCAATGGTTTTGAGTCATTGGCTTTTGGTCTACATAGCAGCTGCTGATAAAATATTTCATCTCAAGTATTCATTTGCATCCTATATTTGATAATATTCTAGTGATGAAGTTGCTAAAAGTTATTTTGGGCTTTTACTTTTGCAGAAACTTCAAATTCAGATATGCTTTTTCACTTTCTCATTATTATGGCAATTACTTTGTGATTGGGCGTCCTAAACTTCTAGATCAAAACAATGGGAACTAAAGATACTAAAGGAAGGAATAACATCATTGTATTCTCATAGAAATATTGCTTTGGTTCTTGAAGACTTTAGCTCATAAAATTTTCAATACTATGTCACAAATCATTTAATAACAAGGTTTAAGAGGTTCGACAAGGGACCAGTTTCTATGTTGTGTCCATTGGGTCATTCAGAAAGAATACAAGTTTTTGTTTCTAAACTCTGGAAGTGGATGAGGGAAACTCCCAAGATTCAAGGAGTAAACTAAGAACTTTTTCTTCCTTCCCTTGCTTCCTTAGATTTATCCCATTGGCTTCTCCGTTCATCACATGATTTCTCTATTTCATTGACACTCTATTGGTTAACAATGTATATTAGTGTCTTGCAACATGGTAATTGTTTTCTTTTTGCCTTAAAATCCTTGGATGGTGCTCCTTGAAATTCGTCTAGTTCAAGGATGTGTGCATGTTCTCAGGTTCCTTGAACTGCTACAGAAATCATGGGTTGACAAGATGTGGCAAAGAAATTGGTTTTGAAGAGTTTGAGTGTTGTTCAAGGAGAAGACTAGGCACTCTTTGTACTGTAATGATATGCATGTTGCTGAGTGCACAAGTCATTAGCTCCCATAGGCATTCCTTGTAATGATTGTTTTCTTGTAGCACCAACTGCATTGTATACTTGAAACATTCATCACTTTCCTTTTGCAGATAAGAGATTTTCATATAGCAAAACGAGAAGAGGATATTGGCTTCTATGCTGGTTATGTTGGTGAGATTAGTTTTAGTTTGTCAATATTCATTTATGCCATGCGTCTTAGATTCTTGAGATATCTGATGAGATAGATGCTTATTTATTTGGAAGGGTCGTCCTTTATGCTTGGCAGAGCTTTGACATCTGTTTTCTGGGGAATTGTGGCTGATCGTTACGGTCGGAAACCCGTTATAATCACTGGGATCATGGCAGTGTGAGTGACGACTAATTTTCAGGGACCATTGGCGTTTCTTTTTATTAATTTAAATCTCATATTCATCTTGATTGCTGATTTGTTTCAGGGTTATTTTTAACACTATATTTGGACTTAGTGTAAATTTATGGATGGCTGTCATTACGAGGTTTCTTCTTGGGAGTTTGAATGGATTGCTTGGACCAATTAAGGTACATGTCTCTGGTTTTTGTGAATTTGTGATGTCTTCAGTATAGTAGTATGAAACATCTCCATCTCGCAGGCATATGCAAGTGAAATGTTTCGTGAGGAGCATCAGGCTTTGGGACTATCAACGGTGAGTGATGCTGCATATGAGTTTTGGGATTGGCTGTTGGCTTTTCTTTATATATATATATGCTTACATATATTTTCTGAATTCCAGATAAGTACAGCATGGGGCATTGGGTTGATCATTGGTCCAGCTTTGGGAGGATTTTTAGCACAGGTACATGAGAAATGCAGATTTCTTCTGATTTCCGCATGTTCTTCTGTTTGTTGATTTTTTTGGTATATTTGGTCCGTAGCCAGCAGAGAAATATCCAAATGTCTTTTCCATGGATTCTCTATTCGGGAGGTAAGGTTCTTCTACTGTTTGATTCTCGTTACGACTGTTCTCGATTGATGTGATGGTATTAATCATATTCATATACAGATTTCCCTACTTCTTGCCTTGCTTCTGCATCTCGCTTTTCGCATTTGGAGTCTGTATTGCTTCTTTCTGGCTTCCGGTACACAACTTATACTCCATTCATGCTCATTTGGAGAGGCATAATTAGCATGGCATCTGTTTCTTTATTCGTAATTACTATAGAGCTTGTGGCAAATTATCTATAAAAGAACTATGTCGTAAGATTTTACGAAGCTATCCATAAACAAGTTATCAAAACAGCAACATCATCCCAATAAGTTTAGAACATCAGATTTATTCTTCATTGAGGAGTTGCGTCAAACGTAGAAGCCATTGTTCCAGCATCTGTTCCATGATACCTTATACATTCTTTTATCAGGGTGTTCTTTCTTACAAGTGTCTTCTTTTAATTTTCCCGGCTCTTCCATCTGTCATCTCCACTTACGATTTCTAGTCTGATGAACTTACTAAGCTTGCCATCATAACTCGTTTTCAACAATTTTAATTGAAGTTAACTTATTGCCTGGAATTGGATTTCTGATATTGTGACAAATTTGAATTACAAGTATGGAACAAAATCAGGACGCTTTGATCCAGTACCTCTTGCTTTTGACTGTATGAGGTTTCGAGTCAATTGTGTTCTTACTGTAGGAAACGTTACATGTGCACAACGAGAAAGAAATATCAAGCAGTGACTTGTATGAAACTGTGGAGGCTGCTTGGGATGGATCTAAAGGACGTGAAGAGAGAACAGATGTTGAAGGACTGAAACCAAATTCTGGGAGCAGTCTGATAAAAAATTGGCCTTTGATGTCTTCCATCGTTGTTTACTGTATTTTCTCACTTCATGATATGGCTTACACAGAGGTATATCTCCTACTCATACAGCTTATGGGTTATGACATTGATATATCAGGGAATTGCGACTTTCACCTCTCCATAAATAAATGTTTCTTTAGTTTTTGAAATCATCTATGCTGTTTAAATATCTAAAGAAGCTGCATTTGGTGTGTAATTGGGTTGTGCAGATATTTTCACTGTGGGCTGTTAGTCCCAGAAAGTTTGGAGGCCTAAGCTATTCAACCGAAGATGTTGGAGAAGTTCTAGCAGTATCTGGTATGGACAGAGAATAATATGTGATGGTCATGCAATCTTAGATCTTAGAATAATTTCAGTTCATGACTAATCACCAGAAATTGATTTCATATAGGTTTCGGACTTCTTGCCTTCCAACTTTCTCTATATCCACTTTTAGATACGCTTCTTGGGCCAATACTTATATGTCGGCTTGCAGGGGTAAAATGTGAACAGCTTGTGTCAGTCATATGTGTGTGCTTCTGCTCTGATTTGTATTATCATTACCCAACATGCAGGTCCTGACAATACCTCTTTTATCAAGTTATCCATTCTTAGGCATGTTCTCTGGATTCAGCCTCAGTTTGTTGCTAAACTGTGCTTCCATAATGAAAAATGTTTTATCTGTAAGTGCATTTCTATTAATCTGACAATATTTCCAAATGGGAAATACAGTCCCTCTCTGTTCCTCCTATATCAATGTACGTTAACCTTTTTTTCTTTTCCTAGGTATCTTTCGTGACAACAATGTTTCTTCTGCAGAACAGGGCAGTGGTAACTCCTGCTCCTTGTCTGTTTTTTGTAGAAGAGATGTGCATTTTTACTTATCTGTTTTATATGAAACATTAGGACCAACATCAACGTGGAGCTGCTAATGGACTTGCAATGACAGCTATGTCTATCTTCAAAGCAGTTGGTCCAGCTGGAGGCGGTGCTCTGTGAGTGTGATTATAGGTCTAAATTTTGTGTTTGGTAGGAAAACAGGTCTTAATTTGCTTAACTTGGATTGTTTGCAGATTTTCATGGTCACAAAAGCGTCAAGATGCTGCCTTCCTTCCAGGTTTCAACTAATAGAACAAGTTGGTTATAAGAAAAAAGCTACATTGGTTGTCAGGCATTTAATTAATATTTGAATGCAGGTGACCATCTGGTTTTCTTTGTCCTCAATGTGGTTGTCTTCATTGCTGTCCTCATGACGTTCAAACCTTTCCTAGCTTTGAAAAACTGAAACATAGGTTCAAAACTGGTGAGATGGAACTAGGGAATGAGAAGGATTGATCGTATATATATAGTAAGATCAGATATTAAGTTTTATCGTTTGTTATTTTGTAACGAAAAATAAGTGTTTATTGATGAACCAGAAAGGAAGACAACAGTTTTTATTGATGAAGGATGCGATGGTTAAAAGATTAAAAAAAGAAAAGAGAAGAAAGAGGTAAAAATGTTGCTAAACTTTGACCAGAACAAATTGTTATGAGAAGATAAAGTAATAAGTTTATGGGTTTTCTTAACTATTATTACGTAGATGATGTTGTAAAGACTTTACTATTTTACAATTTTCGTAAATCTAGATAAAATGAGGTAGAGAATTACAAATGCCCTATTTAACTAATAAAAAAAGCATATTGACATTGACGTAATTTGCTATTCAACCCAAAAAAGGAATAGCACGTTTTTTGTAGAAATCGCAGAGTTGCGACCGTGTATGTCAATTTTATAGAAATCTCAAAGTTACACGTTCATAGTTGGTTACACAAGCAAGATACATATGGTCGTGTAGATCTCCACAAAGTCTTCAAGTTGTACGTGTTTTTAATGACTTACACGATCCTATGCATGATCGCGTAAGTCACGTACACGGGCATGTATACTTTTACACGGGTGTATAAGTTACAGTGACTTTAAATTTTCTATTTTTTGTCCCCTTTTCATACTATCTCATATTCTTTTTGCTCTAGGAAGACAAATAAGATTGAACATCAGTAAAAATGTAATAAGGATGTGAGTTTAGCTCATTTTAATTCTTTTTCCTCCAATTTATTCCTAAACCAAAATAAGTATCTTAGATATAATATAAACATTAATCACTAAGCATTAGAGAATAAATAGATAATCATTCAAATACTTGTCAAGTTTCTCCACACTTAGCTTTAAATCGTCTTTGGGCAAAACTAAAGATCAAAATTAAAATCAAAACATTTCCTCTTTAACCATAATTCCTAAGAATAGACAGTCATTAGAAAAGAGAAATAATTTTCAAAACTCATAGCAAGAATTGAACATTCAATATTTTTACTCATGATCAATCAACAGCAATTTCTTTCAAAAACTGAGCAATCTAGAGGTATACTTTGATAAGTTATGTTTAAAAGTAAGATCAATCTATAGGTACACTCGACTTTTAAAGGTTGTAATAGGGTAAAAGGTTAAAGTGAGAAATATTTGGGTCATGTAGTTTAAAAGCTATCAAAACTAGTAAAATAGGAAAAACACTAAATAGAGTATAGTGTAAAATTTAACATCCAATCGAGTCTGGGTATTATTAGCTATGATGAATGTAAAACATCTGTTCCACATATTAGATTCAAGTTTTCAGACTATGAACCATATGAGGCACAATGAACTAGCATAAATCACCCATAATAATAATGATGAATGATCCATTATAATTATAAGGAGTGACCCTTTAGAATAACTTCTAAAGTGGTCCATTCCTTAAAATTTTAGGAGGAAAGATTAACAAGAATTACTTGCAAAACAAATGATTTTCCTCCTCATTAACTTCTTTTTTTTCTTTTCTCTCTCTCTTTTTTATAGAGATAAAAATAAAAAGAGACTACATCAGCGATGGAATTCATTGATAGGAAATAAAAATCGCATTCCATCAATAATAACTAACACATATATATGAGCACCCCCACACTTGTTCTTTTTTAGATCCTTAAACATCAACACTTGAAGAAAAGTTGTACAATGTTTCTTGGGTAAGATATTTTATTAGGTTAAAGGCTTATAATGTGGTTAATATAAAAAAGAACAGGCTAATAAAGCTCAAGGGGCTTAACAACAAGATAAATCATGTCATTAGGTTGGCTATTTGGCTAATACAACTCGAAAAATAAAGAATTCCTATATCATTTTCATATTAATGCATGTGATAAAAATGTGGTATCAAATAAAGGAAAAGTTAGGATGTACATGTCATGAAGGTCACATATGAACAAAAGACAATAAGACATATATGGGATGTGTCAGTTTAAGAGGCCCAAAATCTCACTGGCTTATCTTTAGCCACTAGTCACTTCTCTTATGAAGGAAATATACATTTACCAATCACAAAAGTAAAATTACATGCCTAAGTTTCCATGAGATTTTTTTTGGTCGATAATCCTACAAACAATAAAAGAAAGAAAGATGATAAGTACTTAACTTATTATATTTTACCCTTTATTATTAGTGTATTTTGTGTATTAAGTGTCGTTTAATGTGTTTGTTTAAGTGTGCTTTAGGTTCTTTTAAGTATTTCTTCGTATTTCGGGCTG
>JANIMX020000129.1:6082143-6092731 GCA_024582655.2 Erythroxylum kunthianum | reverse complement strand
TTAGAATAAGGTCGTTGATTACCCCAATGAGCATTGTTTACGAAATTGTCTTTCTCTCATTGAGATGAATGTGAAGAGATTCTCGTCATGCATTCATAGGTCAGATATGGTCCTAAATAGATTTCGCATGAAGCGACTTGATTAACCATCCGAGAATATGACGAAGTCAGTTTGCTTACTTAAGTAGTAAGTGCAACTATTTGAGTAGTTAATTGGGCCACTATGTCATTATCATTGATTGCGGCCACTCTTGATTTGCTTTGCTCATTTTTCCAATTGTGGGCACTAGAGGCCATCTCCTCGATTAATGCACTGGCTTCTTCATAACTCTAACTCCTCAGCGCTCCTCCCGCTACAGTATCTACTAGAGACTTCATTGTCTCTTCTAGACTGAGATAGAAAATCTCAATCAACAGATTATTTGGCATTCCATAATGTGGGCATTGTCAAATTGATTCCTTAAATCTCTCCATGCCTCGTAAAATGAATCACCACTAAACTTGGAATAGTTAATGATGTCATTTCTCAGCTTTGTCTTCCTAGCTGGTGGAAATAATCTTTTCAGAAACTTATTTGATAGCTTCGCCCATGTGGCTACCAATTCTTCAGGCAGTGAGATGAACCATGATCTGGCTTTGCCTTTAAGGAGAAAGGAAATAGATTCAGTCGAATTGCTTCTTTTGAGACTTTGTTCCTCTTCACGGTATTACAATATTGGATAAACACCTGAATATGCTCATCAGGGCTCTCATTTAGATATCCTCCAAAATAATTCGATTGAACCATCTAGATAAGAGATGGCTTCAATTCGAAGTTATTAGCCTGTACAATAGGTTGTCTTATCACCGAACCTAGAATTGTGGGTACTGTACAATCCCGTAGTGCTCGGTGAGCATCCTAGATCTGGTTGTTATCGTTTGTCATTTCTAAGTTCTCTCTATTCATAGTCTTCTTTCAAAGTTGACGCAAAGTGTGTTCTATCTCATGATCAATTGGTAGAAGTTCATAACTTTTACCTCTGCGCATATACTATGTGTAGTGAGAGTAGGAATTAGACCTAATAAAGTAATAAAAAATGTGCGCCTAAATTACTAACTAAGCTACTAAGTCTAATATCTAAACCTATCCTCGACAACGACGCCAAAAACTTGATCCGCTCAGAATGTATTGAATAATTGACAGCGAAGGCTCCAGTAAGTGCACTAGGTTGAAATCAAGTAATATAGTGTAAATGAGTATAGTGTTGGTCCCATGAGGATTGGTTAGAGTACTAAACCTTTATGAGCTTGGGTTAATATCTAGGCAGTCGAGAAAGAATGGTTGTGTCACGTAATAAAAACTACTTAATTAATTCTAAAACAAAAAGAAAACAAAATATGTAATGAAAGTTGAACGAATGAGAAAAATGGGCACTTAGAATCCACCTTAGTCATGCTAATCAATTTATTGTCATGTTATTGAATTAATAAATATGTGATTATCCTAATGAGTTTATCAAGCCTTTAAATTTAAGTCTTTAACCCCTAATTAATTAGTCAACTCCCGTATCTCTAATTAACATTGGACTCTAAATTGCTCTCATACACCTCCCGATGTTATGATTGCCTAATGCTTTATTTCAATTACCCTAATCCCTTAGTAAATAATTAATTAGTGATATTGCATTAATCCCTGGATAACTTCTAATTAAACTAATTATCGCAATTCCTGTATTGATGAAATAATTCAATTATGAATTCCTAGCAAACCTATTTTCACTCCCGTGATTAATTGGTTTCTAAAATTTTTAATAAATTAAGACTACAATTGAAATTATAGAAATTACAATTAGAATTAAATCACATACCCATTAATCCTTCAACATGACAACTACTATCATCTTAGCATTTTAGGGCTTCATCCTAGTCCTACAAAATAAATTTAGCTAGACATGTAATTAAAATTAAACATGCAATTAATAAGATAAAACAAATCAGAAATCATAATAAAATTAAATAAAAAATTAAAACAGTGCTAAACAAAAATTAACAAATTATAAATTAATCGATAAACAATAAATCATGCAATACCACAAATAATCTTAAAACTGTAAATTCGAAAATCAAGCACTAACCTAACAAGAGAAAAGTAATTACTGTAACGAAAACTTAATTGAATTCTGTAAATCAAAATAACAGTAGAGACATAAAGCAATAACTAGAATGAATAAATGAATAATAATAAAACTTAACAAGATTAATGATTCTGAAAAAACACAACGAACACTTCAGTATTATAAAACATCACTAAAACTCAATATTAAGCACTCTGTTCATAACAAATCGATAAAACTATTGTAACAACGTTGAAATATAAGATTAATTGAAAAACAAAGCTGCTGTAAACTAAGAACTTGAAGCAGAATTGGGAAAATCTTAAGAAAAATCTATATGGCGGCTAAGACTTCAAATAAAAACTAATCAGAATGATATTAAAAACCTAAGGCTCAAAATAATCTGACTAACCTATCTAATTACACGACCTAATTCCTATTTATACAGAAAATAAATTCAATGCCGACTCCCTTAATTGTACATTGGTGGCGTATAAATTGGAATTCTGTATTTACGTTGGTGCAACATCGGCGACGTGTTTTCTAATTTGTCGACGTATATTGCAGTAATTAATTTACTCATCGGTTCAACACCGACGACGTTGGATCAAAGGCTACCGACGTATAATTTTCAAGGCCGGTGGTGTAGGGTTCTCCAACTTTCTCCAATTTTGGTCTTTTTTTTTCAATTGATCATCTTTTTGCTTTAATTTCTTCAATTCCTGAAATGTCAGAAGGAATAGAATTAAGTACTAATTCTACATGATTTTTATTCAATTAATAGCAAATAATACCAATTCTACACAACAGTTTTTAACCATGTTTTACATTTTTAAGATGAGATCCCAAATAAGGATGATGTTTCATCACTTTCTCTAAGATGGATCTCTCACCAATTTGTTGTTTGATAATTGGAGCTCCATAGGGCTCCTACATAAGGAAAATACTTTTTAACATCTAGAAGATATCATTTCTAATATAGCCTCTATCTGTGAAGTTAGAAGGGATAATTTATGTAATCTTAGTCAGACTACCACGGATGAGTTAATTAGTTACTTCTCCAAATTAATCTCATACTTCTTCTAATAGAGACACGATAATATGGGTAAATCATCCTTTTATTCCTTTTTTTTTTTCTAATTCCTACTATAATAATGTATTGAGGAACAAAACTCCTAAAGATCATTCCACAAGTTAGTATGGTTTCCTCTGACAATCTCTAAGTTATAATTTATTTTATGGTTTATTGCTAATGGGAGACTCCCGATGTAACGCCCCGATACCCCCTAGAAGGGAACGCCAGTTCGCTACCAGTATCACACTCGATCTCTCACACTCACAGTCTCTCCTAGAACTGCAGAAGTGCAAATTAATCGCCCTCACTCAGACAACTACATGCAATTGCAGCGGAAATTAAACATTTAGAAACATAAATCTGGACATTGGGCACCATATTACAGATACAGACATGTAGCGAAAAAATAAACCCGAGCCACTTTGCATTTACAAAATATTTTTCAGAACAATTAGGCCTTACAGCCCGTTGAAAAAATAATGTAGTACAATTTTTAAGAAGACAAACATATGAACAAAAGACAAACATATTTTCAGTTCTTTCTGTATCCCTGTGAGCTCCTTGCCCTTATCTCTCTCTTGACCTACATGGAGAAAATACTCCGTGCTAAGCTTTAGCTTAGTGGGATACAGAAAGAACCGAAAATAAACAGAAGAGGGACACCTATCCCCCACTTGCATGTTCAGAATTTTGCATAATTTAAACAATTACATACATATTACATCTAACACATATCAGAAACAGATTTCAGAAAAACTCATAGCCTGCACTGTCTAAACAGACATGGGTAGCGGATCTCAGAAACAGATAGGGTGACCCGTGGTCACTATATGTGAGGCAGTGCCTCTAGACAGAATTGAAACCTCAGTCTCCAGAACGGTAGCTACAGACCCTTTTAGGCATTCCTATATACCCTTAATCAGACTTGGCAGGCAAAAATCATAATTCCACATGTAACAGACTCAGATCTCAATTGTGACATTGATCACCTATGACCAATGCTTGCACTTATTTGCACATGCAACAGAAATTGGTAAAATTGTCCAAATTGACAAAGTCCCAAATGGACTCGAGACATACTTACACCAATTTTCCTACGTAGGAAAATAAACCTAGATCCCGACAAAATTGGACTTATCTTATTTGGATATTCCTAGCCCAAAATATAACAAACATACTAAAATATGCTCAATAACCAAAACTGCCCTCTAAAATCCCAATTCCACGATCGTGGCTTTTGCCCCACGTCGTGGCTTTGGTTGCCACGATTGTGGCTTTAGGTCCATGATCGTGGCTTCCTGGATTAGTCACCCACGATCGTGGCTTCAGAAAATGCCAAACCACGATCGTGTCTTCCAGAATTTGCTAACCCACGATTGTGGCCTCAGACCCACGATCGTGGCTTTCAGACTTCCTCATCCCATGATCGTAACCGCGATCGTGATTTCGAAAAGAAGTCTTTCCACGATCATGGCTTCACGAAAAAGCCTACCCACGATCGTGCATGCAATGCCACGATCGTGGCTTCACCAAACAGCCAACCCACGATCGTGTATGCAATACCACGATCGTGCATGGAGTCTCACAGACCTTCAACACTTCCAGATTTCCAGAACTACCTTGGAGTCCAAAACTACTCTACTTAGAGACAGAATCACGAAAAGCTCAAGAAGGATGAAATGAAGTACTATGTCTCTAGTTTCTTCCCTCCAAATTTCAGATCCAAATAACATTTATAAACCAAGTTATGGCTATTCGGTGGATATCGAGGGAATTTCACAATTTCAAGTAAATCTTTGAGCTGTCCTTGACAGCTATCAATGTCTTCAGACATTTGATCTACCATTTTGAATATCTCTTCTTTAGGGCTTCCCATCCCTGGTTAGAAAATCTGCAAGAACATTTTTATCAAATTTAATGATTTCAATATCAAAAGTATATTCGGCCAAATACGTTTTTCATTTTATATATCGATTATATTCCGGTTTAGAGGGTAGATGATTTTGTATAAATGCTTTAACCTGTGTATTATCAGTTCAGAGTAAAAATCGTTTAGGCAGTAAAAAATAATATAATTTTTGACAACTTTTTACTACAGCAAGTAATTCTTTTTCATTAATGTGATATCGACTCTGAGTGTCAGAAAACGTACCTGAGGTATACTTGCACAATGTTTCAGAATTATCACTATTTTTGCGTTTTAATATGCCACTCCAAAAAGTTTTAGAAGCATCAGTTTCCAAGATTAAATCATCCTTATCGGTAGGTAAGACTAATTGTGGTAGGTTACCACATAGTACTTTTATCTTTTTTACTTGCTCCGTTAACATTGGAGAGAAGTGAAATCTCATATCTTTTTTCAATAAGGCTTGAAATGGTTTTCGTAAGTATGCCAGATTGGGTATAAAATCTGAAGCATAATTCAACACACCTAAAAAACTTTGCACTTGTTTTTTATTGATCAATGTATTAGGGAATTGAACTATTCGTTCAGCAATATGAGGTTGTAATTTAATCCCATGTTTACTCAGTTCAAGTCCAAGGAAGTCTATACTAAATTGTCCAATTTTTGCTTATTTTTCACATAAATCAGCAAAAGCATGTAAATGCATAATATGTTGTGGAATATCTGTACTATATACAAGTATATCATCAACATATACGTGTATAAAAGGGATATCTTCAAAGATATTATCCATTTTACGTTGAAATATCTGAGGAGCACAAAGAGCTGCAATTTCCAAATTTTCCAGATTTGAAGGTTTGAAGATTTGAAGATATCTTTGCTCTCCAATGTCTCCAATGATGCTCCAATGATGTTCTTTCACTTCTTCAATGTGTAACCTCACTAGTTTCCCTCAATGTGCACTCTCCTTGGTGTTTCAAGAAGCAATTTTGTGTATGGTGTTTAGGGTTCCACTCTCTCACTAACCAACCTCCAAATATGCAGAAATTCTTACCTTTTATACTCAATTTCAGCACCTTTTACATTTTTGTCTCTTCTCCATACATTTTCTGCCATTCCAACTGCAAGGTGGCCTCCCTTTGATGCATTTCATGTTCTTTGTGTCCTTAAAGTGGTCCTAGAATGGTCTATGCTGACACCCACACGAATATATCATATTTTTGTCCCCTGTGCACGAAACATAGCCAGGCCGTGCTGGTAACACGATTGGGTCGTGTTACGCACTGTAAAAAAAATTCGCGAAAAATTCTGCTGGTTGCATGAAACACGACCAGGCCTTACTTGGTGACATGGAGCACGGTCAGGCCGTGTTTGAGGCTGTAAAAAAATGTCCCTACTTTTCCGAGATGCTTGAAACATGGTTGTGTTATGGGACACTCCTAAGTCGTGTTACATGCTAGAAAATGTTCCTTTTTCATCTTTTTGGCACATTATTAGTCATTCTTGTCATATGGACCTACAATACATCAAAGTAAACTAAACCACACAAATAAATGGGACTTAACTAAGTAAATGCAAGGAATATCTTCTCATTTCTATGTTCTGAGGTTGGCAGGAAAGTTGTAGACATATGAATCTAGTTTTAAACGTAATTGGAATCACTCAATTTGGATGTCTACATCTCAAGTTAAGAATTTTTAACCAGATCTAGGTTAGATGGCATTGTATCACTAACCAATTGTTCTCATATGACTTGTATCACAACACTAACACTTACCTATAGGCATACCACATCACATGCATCCTACTAGGGGTCACTTTTGGGTGCTACAGGGTTTGCCGAGGACTTAGAGGCAACATTATGCTATATGGGTCATTGTTGATAGATTGACGAAATTGACCCATTTCCTACATATGTGGGATAATAATACACTGGATTAGTTGTCCCAAAGGTATGTTCATGAAATAGTGAGATTATATGGAGTCCCATTGTCTATTGTGTCCGATCGGGATCCCATATTTACTTCTAGATTTTGGGGGAATTTATAGACAGCAATGGGTACGAAGGTAAACTTTAGTACAATATTTCATCCCCAGACACACGGACAAAGTGAAAGAACTATTAAGACTGTTGAGGATATGCTCAGAGCTTGTGTTCTAGAATTTCAAGGAGCATGAGATCAATATGTAGCTCTTATTGACTTTGCATACAACAATCATTATCACAGTAGTATTTGTATGGCCCCATATGTAGCATTATATGGAAGAAAATGTCGATAACCTTTGTATTGGGTTGAAGAGGGTCAAAGGATTATTAAAGGCCAGGAGTTGATTCAAGATACTATTGATATGGTAAAATTGACCTGCAGTAGAATTAAAGTGGCTCAAGACAAACAAAAGAGTTACGCAGATCAACACGAGAGAGATATGGAGTACCAAGTGGGAGATAAGGTGTTTCTAAGAGTATCTCCTTGGTGAGGAGTGCTAAGGTTTGGTAAAAAGGGTAAGTTAACCCCTAGATACATTGGTCCATATGAGATTATAAATAGAGTTGGATCAATAGCTTACAAGTTAACATTTCCAGCAAGAATGGCCCAGATTCATAATGTGTTTCATATTAGTATGCTCAAGAGATATCGTTCAAATCCGACACATGTGTTACCGACTCAGGAGGTTGAAGTCGCAACCAATTTGGGTTATGTTGAGGAATCAGTTAAAATAGTTGGTCATCAGACTAAACAATTCTGAAACCGGGTGATTCCATTTGTTAAAGTCTTCTGGAGGAATCATTTGAGAGAACAAGCCACATGGGAGACTGAAGCAAACCTGATTAAACAATACCCCTTTTGTTTGATCAATCAGGGAAGAATTTCAAGGACTAAATTTCTTAAGGGAGAGAATTGTCATAGCCGGTATTGTATAGTTAGGGTAGAGCCGTAGATTATTGCACATGATAGTATGTAATTGAAAATTTATACACTTCATTTATATGCATATTATTAGCATACACAAATGAATCATGATTTCGTACACATTGTAAAGAATGTATATGCACTCAATTGACGTATTCCGGGGTATAGAAAAGTTAAAATTATTATGATGTGAATTGTGTATTAGTTGTCTTAGATTTTGATAATTTGTGTTAGTTGGGTTATACATGCATTAAGATGCATTAATCATGGACTAAATTGCTAAATGTATTCAGATGGAATGCACTATCATAGAATAAGACAAAGGTGTGGACATTTTGGTTATTAGCAAATAGGATAAGGTATGGAACTTTTATTGTTGGTTCCACTGAACATGCATATGTATTTTAGCCATAGGTTTATCTGTAGACATCCAAATGGGATGATTTAATTGCGTATGAAACTACATTCACATGTCTACAACTTCCATGAAGGAATCGAGTCTGATTTCTGTCTATAAGGATTTTGAAATTTAGCTTGAAGTTGAGTTCTAGTTTCTACCCCTATTTTAGAGAAGTCTGCAGTATTTTGAGGATAACTCTCGGAATACTGAACCAAATTGCATAAACTTTATGTCATTAGAAATTTAAGACATAGAGGAATATTTGTTTAGAAGAACATAGTACCTAAAAATCTCATTTTTTATGTTCGAATGACCATATAAAACTTACCCAAAAACTTGTCCTGAGAAACCAATAAGAGGGAGCCATTTGGCATTAGTCCCACACCACACCATTTAGCCATGTGTCACCTTCTATATTAGGATCAAAAATAAACATGCAAGAGGGGAGGAGAGGTTAAGTTTCGTCCATTACATAGAAAGGAAATTTCTCCCTCACCATCCACCACCTTGTTTGTACTTTGACATTAAGGTAAGGTAATGTTTCTATTTTGGTATAAATTATAGCTCCGTTATCCTCCTCCCTTTAGTTAGGGTCTAATTACACTTCTGTAAATGTTGAACATAATTAGTGAATGAGTGTGCTGTGTATAAAGAAGAGGAAGTACAAAGAAGACAACTCATAGGAGTGAAGAAGAAGGATTTTGAGACACTTCTTTGAAGGTATGGAAACTGTACGGAAATTTTGCTATGTTATTGGGTTTTTGTTGGGAGTTTCTATCATGATCAATCTCTTAGTTGAACAAGCAATGTTCCACTAAACTGACATTGGTGTCTATTTTTGCATACAATCTGATTTCACAATCTATTATAGGATAGGATTATGTTGTTTATGGAGTAATTGCTTTCATGATTCATAAATGTTTGAAAGGTTTTAGGACAAATACACACACATTTTATTTTGTAAAGTGGAAAGATCAATGTACATTCAATAAGGTACCAAGAAATACATACCTGAAAAAGTCAATTGAGCAAGCATTGAAACATGACATATATACATGTGCATGATTGTGTATTGACATGATTGAACATTTAAGTGATTTTGAACCATGTATGCATGTATTGCATGCATGACGATAGGCACGCAAGGCGATCATCAACATTTAGATATTGTCGGAACATCATTCTGGAGTGTACTGTGAGTTAACCTACATGTTTCTCACAATAATTAAACTATTTTGATTGATTCTCAAAATGTTATTGACATGATATGATAAATCTGGACAATGTATTGGAAGTGTTTTCATTTTGAATGTGCAAACTGAATGAATGCCAGACTCAGATCCGATGAATATGATAAATGACTGTGCACTTTGAATGTAAGTGATTGAAAGTATATTATGTGAAATGAAGCATTCCATCATATGAATATGCATGCTCAGATAACGGATTTGTGACCGGAGTGACCTGTTTGAAAAGAGCTTAAAGCTCAGAATGTGCACAAAGAGCCACAGGCTCAGTTATTAATGAGCCTTGTATCCACAATGGGTACAGGACAGTATCTGAAATGAGCCTGGTATCCGCAACAGATACGGGACAGTAAAAAGGCGTTCGGTCACAACAAAGTAAAAATGAAACATGTAGTCACATGTGCATTTGCATATATATTTCGTTGTACATTGTTCATGATTGAAATTAATTATTGAGATTGGTTGATGTGTTTGTTGAAATGTGTTACATGGGATTTGATTATGAAAAATGTTATATCCTTGAAATGTTGTGTTTTGACTTGAGTGAGCACATCGATGATGATTCACTCACTGAGTTTGCAAACTCATCCAAATTGCGAAGTTGATTTTCATGTATTGAGGAAACCTAGCTTCTAAGGAAAAATAGTAGCAATCTAGTGTTTTGGCAACAAAAATGGCTCAAAGGTCTAGTCAGCTGATGTATGAGAAGTTTAGTTAGAATCTTTTTGTTGGCATTTCATGTCGTGTAGAACATTTTGTATAGAGTTTTAAACTTTCTTATGCTATGTACAAACAAGGATTATGATGTACTGACAATGTATTTACGTTTAAGTTTGTGAATGAATGAAATGAGGTAAATTGATTATATTCTATATGATGCCATAATAAGTTAACGTGATTGATCTAACATGCTACTCTCATAGGGTATGTTCCCGCATGCCTTTTGGATGTTCGGG
>JANIMX020000129.1:5937439-5948190 GCA_024582655.2 Erythroxylum kunthianum | reverse complement strand
ATTATCATTATTCTTATTCTTATTATTTTTATCTCAATCTCCCTCACTTTTTATATGGGTCATTTGAAAACAGTCTCTCAACTTGTTAAGGATAAGGATGCGTATTATAGGACCTCGTCAAATCATATGTATCGACGAGATTTCTATTGAATGTTATTGTTGTAGAAGTTGGAAAAGTGTTTTTTTTTCTTCTTTTTATAAGTTTAAAAGGTGTTGGTTTTTTTCTTAGAAATTTAACATTGGTTGTCCTCGTCCGTAAACTTTAAAATGGTGACAACCTTTAATACCTACTATATTCATTCCTTTGGTTAAATATGTGATTTACGCCTATTTTACAAAAGGTTTAAATAATTCCCTACCATTATCTCCCATAACACTTTGCACCTTAACACTACTAAAATAATACCCATGGAGTCCTAAATAGAGTACAGAAGTGGTAACAGAGATACCAATATAAATTTATTTAAATATTGTGAAATATCAAGATAAAAATCACACCTTTAAGCAGTGTTTAAAATTTTATTTTTAAGATTATATTAACATATGGTTGTTTTACATTACATAAATTGAATTTACGATCTATATATTAGAAGTTGCAACAAAATTAACTTTTTTAAGATTTAGAGTATTATCATTGATATTTTTTAAAATTTACATTAAAAAATTAAAAATATTAAGATGTGATGTCATAAATAACTATAATGACTAGCTTATACTTAGAAACATTATATAACAATTCGTAGCTTCTTCTTCTTCTTTTTTTGTGTGAAGAAGTTAAATATACTGAGCCTATAAGGTATTCTAGAAAAATATACAATATGTACAGCTCTTAATGCTTACACAATAATAGCTTCCAAAAGTAAATCAGATCACAATCACTAACAATATGTTAATTTACACCCTTCCGCATTAAGAAAGGTAAGCTGGTTGCTTTGTATATGTACCAAGGAAGTACCCAAAACTAACAGAAGTATTTAGTTATGTAACCAGACGTATGTTATAAGTTCCATTCTCTTGCTACTGCTAGGTACTGTGGTTGCTTAAGACCTCAGTTTTGCAAACTTGTCTGCATTCTGAAGCTAGAAAACAATTCGTAGCTTTTATCTAATTCCTTTCTGTATACAATACTTGTACTTATTTAATATCATGAGCAACGGTCAATCAACTATACCAGCCATAAGGTACATTGAATAGCATTCCACGATTGCTTTGTGTAAATCTACTCAAAATCGTCTCAAGTTCAAGGTTGTGTAAAGGGTAATCATTTTAATCCCATCATCATTGTGTAGCTAGTGTACTACACGGTGCATAGTCATCATATTCTCAGTGACATAGGCAAAAGTGTTATTCTGCTTAAAGTTAATTGCACTTACCTTTGTATCAGCTGCATAAATTGAAAATTTTGCAAATAACAAAAATAACAAGTAATTTTTTAATGGACTTACAAGAAAATGTTAAGAATGAGATTGACAAATATTTCATTATGTAGAATGAAAGTTTGCACCTCATTTTCAAACTTTGTAATTTGACAGTTACTAATTCAATATGTGGGTTTAATCGAAGAGAAGTTTCCTCCACCCGACCTAAAAATAGTTTAGTAATTTTTTTATGTAAAAAAAATTGTACGCCAGAAAGTTCTTACCTTGAAAGACCCAGACACAAAAAAGGTATTCATATCATTCGAGAGAAAACGATGATCAGGCATAAAAAAATTTCATTAATCCACCTTCTACATCTTCACTATCAATGGATTACACGGTCTGAGCTTGGCTAACATTTGAATAACTAAAACGAAACAATAAAACTGAAGATAGAGGTGTAAGAACAGAAATCTCTACTCACTTAAATGGTTTAGAAACTGTACCAGTGAAATGTAAATTTAGGATTATTACAACTACAGTTGAAAGTAAGTACCGCCTTTCAACAACTGCAGCTGATGTTGTCCTGCAACAGAAAATATACAGTTTAAGAAACGCTTAGTTAGTTACTATGATTACAGAAATAACTGGCTTTAAATATTGTAAGGTGAAGTATTCTTGACCAATGATAAGTAACTATCATTTAAACCACTACATAATATAAAAACTTACCCAGTGCTGAGTGCGATAAACATACGTGCTAAGATGATTGTTAGACTTGCAAGTAATTACTAAAAGGGTAAGCATATATGCCAAGTAATTGACTGAGTTACTAATATATGTAAATATATATACATATTAATTAAAAGAAATATAAAAAAATTCCTATCGTCATAATGCACGGATAGTGAGGTCCATAAATTATGATCTAAATTTTGTTATTAAGTACCCAAATTAATTTAGAGAATACAATATTAAATGTTAGAACTCGTTTCCAAAGATGGTTTAGTATGTCAACATGCCTTGCTATTTTCAGCGGCTTTAATTAAGACTTCTCAACTCTTTTTTTTTTTAATCTTTGAAAGATAAGACACTATTGACTAAGAAAAGAGTCGGACTTTCTTAAGCTAGTAGACAAAGTATGGAATTGCATAGCCTTCATCCTCAACAAGAAATGGGGTGCATCAACATAATGTAAACAGAGAAGCTAACAAAGGGAAGTAATGAGAGAGAGAGAGAGAGAAGAGAACGGTGATGGTTAAACATAAGTGAGAAATGTAGTCGGAACTTAAGTGCTGAAAACTGAACCAAACTGCAAACCTAGCACCAAAGCAAGCCTACAAGAGGATCAACGAAAGAATATGAGAACTCATCGGATTAGGATTACCTTCCCACAATACCAGAAGCTGGTTTGGTTTCAAGTCCAAAATCAAAGGGGAAGAGTGGGTCATAATGTGCATCCCCAACGTTCATAGGCAGTTGATCTACACTTTTAAACCATGTCCTAGAAAGCTTTCCAGTGAAACCATGGTCTCCAAAAATGACATCAGTAATACCTTCACCTTCAGTGCCTGGTAACCATGCCGCCACTAATGCATCAATTGAAGAAATATATGGTTCGATCACAATGGGTCTTCCAGAAATTACAATAACAACACACTTGACAGCTGCACAGACATTATTGATAATGGCTGGATCGGGATCCAACATTGCTAGGTCCATGCTGTCTCCTGCAGTCTCAGCATAGGGGGCCTCACCAACAACAACAATAGCATATTCAAAATTATTGGCCTTCAAGAAGTTGCTGTCAGGGTCTGCTTGAAAAATAACTTCTGTGCTTGGATCAACTGCAGCTTTTATGGCACCAAGGATGGTGGTTCCTTCGAAGAAAAGAATGATGGTGCTAAGTTCAAAACCTCTCGTTAAAAAGACAAGCAAAGAGACTTGGGAATGAGCCAAGACTTGCAAAAATTTTAAATTTTAAACATGGTATAATGAGCAAACTGTGATCTTTTAGGAAGAGACACTCAGTTTTCTTCAATGGATAATGTTAAGACTTGGCAATAGCAGCACCCCAAACAATTGCAAAAATTTTCGAAGTTCATAAAAAGAGTTTTATAAATATATATTCTCGATTCACTACACATACAAGGTTCAAACCACCAACTGAATAATAAAAAACTCCATTTGTAACTCTTTTCCTGACAAAGACACACTTTCAGAATATGACACTGACTTTAATGACCAAATTCCTAAGCTTTGGTGACTTTCTCTATACTTTCAACACTTTTACTAGTGAACATTCCTTTTCCAACCTAGGGGTGCTGGTTCTCTTTGCAATTTTTTGGAATCATAATGTAGGTGCACACAAAAGGACAAATTCAAAGTCATGTCCAAGCTGATCAAGAAAATGATAAATTCTTTTCTGAAGTATGAGACTTGTTCAAGTTATGTTCAATGGAACACACCTCTTGTGTAGTTGTTGCCACTGAATCCCTGCCATGTAATTGTCCATCCACCACACTGATAGCCCAAATTATCTGCATGAGTACCGGAAACTAGAATCTTTGATGCCTTTTTTGGAAGGGGTAGTAATGGATTAGTTCCATTTTTTCCATTCTTCAGAAGTACTAGTGACTTCCTCACAGCTTCCCTTGCCAAGTCTCTATGTGCCTGCATGTATGATATGATGTTTAGCATTGATGGCATCAGGATCTAGATCATAAATTCTCAAGATGTCATGGGGAAACCAAAACTAAAATGTGCTAAATACAAATAAAACAATTCAAGAAAACAAGGTTATGAGTCACTAACCTGGCTTCCTAGCTCACTGACCAGGCTAAGATCAGCCAATGGATTTTCAAAAAGACCCATACTGAACTTGACTAGCAAAATCCTTCTAACAGCATCATCAATGCGATCCATTGGGATGGCATCATTCTTGACCAAGTAAGTAAGACCATCAATGAATTCTGTATAATTAAGAGGGACCATAACCTGAAAACAAAATCAAATGATCATTCACATTCAAGTAAGGATGGAAAAAAGTAATCTCAAATGACATTGACAAAGTAAGCTGCTAAGTGTTAACCATATCAATGCCAGCTAGGATCCCACAAAGGACAGAATATGAGTAGTTTGCATGTGGTGGTGACGTGATCCTATCAATACCCTCCCAATCTGAAATAACAAAACCCTGAAAAGTTCATGCATCGATCATGGTTAGTATGATTTTCTACTGTGCAAGATGCATGTATGATCACTAAACTCCTAGTATGACAGACTCAAACAATAAATTCTTCAAAACTTGAAAATTAGAAAGGCAAATTCACATCCATTGCCATTAAGCAGTTAGAAGATGACTACATCCAATATGTTAGTTATGCAATAGTTCCATTACGATTGTTTTGGTCCAATACCATTACTGAATATAGTGAACATCATGATCTTTTGTCAAGATTTACCAGCTTCCTAGTGGCAAAAAACAATTGTAATGCAGAATGTTGGCAGTAGAGAAACAACTGATTTAAGTGGGAGAAACGCAACTGAAGATTTATTAAGGTTAAGAAGAATATATAAGGTATTGAACATGACACTAGTAGCAGAGTTAAAATAGAAAATTAAGATGGTCAATTAGAGTGCAGTAACATAATGACAAATCAAGCATGCAAATGGAATAAACTGAATGTAGTGAAAGAGCAATTTGAGAAAGAATGTTCAGAGATGTGAAGAATAAACAAGCTGGCTGATACATCAATAAGCGATGCGCAATGGTCGAGCCTAAGTCATGGAATTCTCAAGAGTTAGAAATCATGAGAACAAGAATGCACGTCTCACTTGATATAGCAGCACATATTTTGTAAGAAAAACTTATCAAACAGAAATAACTGAAGCAGAGAATCAACAAAAAAAACTGCAAAACAAGTGCAAAAGAAATCAGTCGCAGAAAGGAGAATTAGTATAATTGTACAAGTTCAGGCATTTAGTTCATTCTACCTATCCAGATCCAAGCTCATTTGCAAGAACAAAAATTTGTTAAAACAATAAACTGTTGCCAAGGTATCTAAGAACTTTATAGGAAAGCATGATAAGCCAAGAAATCATAACAATAGCTTAACCTTAAACTTAAGAGTGCCCTTGAGGAAGCCAGTAATGAGGTCGTGATTAGCATGCATCTTCTGCCCATTCCAGCTTGAATAAGAAACCATGATTGTTGAAACACCCTTGATTACTGAATCAGCATAGGCAGGCATGTGGATGCTCAGTAATCCATGCCTATTAATTACCGTGTTGTTTTCATTGATGCCCCTGGTTGTCCCACCATCGCCCACAAAGTGCTTTGCACAGGCTGCAACATTTTTCCTGCAGGAACAGAGAGAAAGTAATAAGAAATTATTGATCAATGGAGAGACAGCTACTTTTGATAAGCAAGTTGTTGAGTAAGAGGAGTGAAAGTAAGTAAAAGGAAAAAAAACTTAAAAGCTTGATATGAACAGGTTAATAAAACAGAAAAATGAAGAATGATATTGTTCAATAAGGTGTAAAATAAGAAGGAATAGGAGTTCTTCAGCGCATGTTTCCATACATATAAAAGCACACAATAACATATTGGAGGAAAGACAGAGGAATAAGAAACCTTCTTTAGTTGCTTCAGTTTAAGCATACAACTGATATCACTACATACCGAAAACAAATATCAGTTTACACAGTGTAGTTTTCATTCAATTAAGCCTATTTTACAAAGGACGTTCAAGCTTCGCATTTTCTTACTTTTTACCAACATATGGAACTCCCTTCCGAGAATTAGCTGGAGGATCCCCTTGCAAACCAAGTATAATATCCGTCATGATTTCCACAACTTTGTGATCCTCACTATAACTTTCATAGCACCGGCCCCACCTTGGATCTCTGCAAACCTTTAAAGCAGACATCAGGATAAATACAAGAGAAAAAATGAGTTGTGTATATAGATACGAGATACTAACTCCACTGGTAAATTTATTTATTGAGAGAGCTTGTTATGTAAAAATGGCAACATGTTACTTACTGCAATACATGGTGCAAATACATAGGGAATCCCTGTGGCTCTAACCTCAAGAGCAGTTGCAGCACCAATCCTCTTTACTAGTTCAGGATCCCTGGTAGCTCCAAGACCTATATTGTGGGGAAATATAGTAGCATTATAAACATTGTTGTGCCCATGAACAGCATCAATGCCATAGATCATAGGGATCCCCAAACGACTTGACAAGGACCCATTTTGAAATGCATTGATCATATTGACCCAATCAAAAGCAGTAGCCTCAGGAAGTGGAGTGCTCCCCCCACCACTTAATACACTACCTGCGGTCAGCAAGCACAGAAAGTAACATTTCGTTTGCTCATAACAGTTCATATTTACGTTACTTTTATTATGCGACAAGTCTGTTAGTTATCATCAACAATAACACAAGGAAAGCATGTAAAATTGCACGTATTTGTAAATGGGTCCTGGGTAAGGAGTACCAATGGAGTAAGTCTTGAGAATTTCAGGAGAGGCAACAATTCTATCAATTTGGATCATCTGAGCAAACTTCTCTTGCAGAGTCATTCTACTCATGAGGTCCTTAATCCGAGCCCCAACCGGTTGCTTCGGGTCTTTGTATTTTGCATATTCTGCTTCTACTACTATCCCCATCCACATCCATGAGAAGCACATAATGCCCATCAGTATCAGTGATATCTGACACATTCTTACTTCTTTACCAAAAACACAAGAAGTTAGAATATTAGAATATAAAACATGTGAGGCAACACTATATCTTCCGCATCCTTTAAGTTCTTCTCTTCGTATGAGAAATCAGAGCCTGCATTTACAAGAACAAACTAAAATTGCATAACTACTATCACTCATTATCAGAGATCGAAGAACGGTAGAACTTTTCTATTTCTTGAAGAAATGCTCAAGTAGAGTTGGAAATTTCAATACTTCCGTTTGTTTTCTATTTTCTTTTCCTTTCTCCTAACGTTTCTGGGCATCCAAACATAAGATGTGCACAATAATCAGACACAAGAATGACATTGCGTTTTAAGCAAAAGAGAGAGAGAGGAATGATCTCTTACATGTTGGAGAATGGAGAATGGAGAACGGAGAAGAGAAGAGAAGTTAAAATGAGTAGTGAAGCTTGTATCTCTTGAGATAGCGAGCGAGTATTGGAAAAGTTTCTTTTGCAGTTGACGAGTTGAGCTGGAGACTCAAGTCTTTTTCCTTAACCTGCGTTTGCTTTAGACGTGAGCAGAAGGTAGACAATGTAGTGATTAAATCTGATGTGTCATATAGAATGTACGTGTTCAAGTCACTTAGAAATTGTGAGCGGACAATCACTAATCCTCTCTTATCCGTTGAAGTAAAATTGATCGTGACCTCGTCAAATTTTAAATAATTGTGATTCTTTTATTAGTAGATAGTATTAGGAGAAAGATTTTGTCTCCTAATTTTTCGATTCCTAAATTACTTCAAAGAGTATTTAGTGTGATAGGTGAAAGGATTAAGCTAAATAAAAAGAAAAATAAAACTGAAACCAATGACGTTGAGAATAAAAAGTTTTGTTTGATTGTATGTGTGTATATGTATTATTTACACTTGTATTTATAAGATACAATGAAAAAAAATGAACTGTTTCTATTGGCCATGTTCTCCTAAATTTAAGTATAACGTGCTTATTGACAAAAATTTAGTTTACAACAGTTTATACATGACTAACGAGAAATCCTAAATTCTAGACAAAATTTCGATAAATCTATTGATCAATCATTTGACCATGTCTTTCTGTGTCTCCACATTTCCCTACTTCCTAAAACGTGCTAAAAATGGTCTAAACGTAGCTCCACTTTTTTGGAAATACGGTTAGTTCGTGCAACGACTAAAATTTTTAGTGTCTCTTCACGTCTCTTTGATTGATAATGAAGTTTTAAATATGGGCGGATTCTTCAGGATCTTATCTTATGCAACTTATCTTTCATTTTTCGCTTCTTTTAATCGACTACCAATGTCACACATTCGACTGGCTTCCGATTTTGACTGGTTCTTAAGAACTAATTTGTCAGCTGCCATTGTTCTATTTTAATTGTCTCCCGATTTAAATAGTTTTAACAACTCATTTTCCAACAATTATTTCAATTCTCTAAATCAGGTGATAACATTTTCCCCATTATATCTTCTATCTGATTTAAATAAAGATATAACGATATAACCGTCTTATCTCGAGTACCGTATCGTTTATCTTGATTCTTGTGTGTGCCTTCTTAACTTTTTGTTGCCTATGGCTAGACGCAACAATTATATCCTTTCTTTATAAGAAAAAACCCTCAGTCGATGTCTTTTCTCTACCTTTCCAAATATTTTGTTGCTCTAAGCTTTTTCTCTATGTAAGCTTCTTCTCTCTTTATCTCTTCTCGGATAAACATGTCACATTCCGTCTCCGACTCCCAAATTCCCAATAGTTCCAGCTCCACCCATCTTGATTGCAATAATGCCACTTCTATTAGTCAGGAGCAATATTCCTCTTTTTCTTTCGATTCTGAACAACCCACCGGAATTCTTTACAACATTCACCATTCCATGACCTTGAACCCTTCTACCGAAAACCTAGATGAAGGCAAGTTGTTTCTTGATAATGTCCTTTATCCTAGTTCATTCACCTTTCCCATTGCTTCTGATTAGTTTTCCATTAACCAACGAACATCTAGCTTTCGAGCCTGGCCTACCAACACATCCTCTTACAACAACTGGCTTACTCAAGTTGAGGCGGCCAAAAGTCATGACTAGAAATATTGGAAAATCTATCATTTGATAATGCTTTCTCGTCATGAGATTCCCCTTAACATGGATCTCATCTTTGGGTTTTGTGGCTTCTGGAATACCTCTGTCAACAGCTTCGTATTCCCTTGTGGTATGATGAGTCTCGTTCATGTCGACGAGGTTCCCTTTTTCTCTGAAGCTTTTGAGGCACTACTCAGAATAAAAACTTCCAAGCCGTTCTATTATTATGGCAACTTTATAACCGCTAACTCGCACTAGACTGGGGCGGTGTCCGATCTTGAGCATCATTCTTTTATGCTCTATTGGATGTGCAGGTATTTTGTCTGCACCAATTATGTACAAATCATAACCGAGTACTTAAGCTATGTCCAACTCATTACTTCTGGACAAAAATTGGCTCTCAGCCCCTTGTTTCTCGGCTTATTGTATCGAAGTCTTTTCTATACGTGGAGCGATTACGAAACCACGAAAAAACTGATACACTGCCTGGTCCACTCTGGTTTCTTCAATTGTGGATTTTTCATCACTTTCCCTAGTTTACGTCGCTAGCCGATACCGTAACTCTCCCTTCCAAGAATCCACCTGTTTTAGGGGATTGTTTGGTTACTTTCCTTCCTTTAGCTAATTCGACGCTTGAGATGATAAACACCATTTTTCCCTCACTCAACTCCCGTCCGAATTTCATCCTACCCTTTTGGCTGGAGTTGGTCCGTCTTGGATTTTCGGGAATCTGGAAAACATTGTTAGACGTTCTGCTCGTCGCGAGATTATGCTTAGCTGGGTAGTGTGTTGGCATCTCGAAGATTTCTTACTAGGATAAAACCCAAGTCGAGAAATAACAAGTCGTCTTCTGAATGCTACAATCCTCATTGTTTCGCGAGGTAATTTGGACTATTATAGCACATCCCTTTGTCACATTCGGAATTTGATAGGATTGAATTATCTTATATTTTCTTATGAATTTCATTGTAATTTCTATTCTAATTTAATATTTAAATGTTTAATTTGTGTTTTTTGTATTTATACACAGATTTCAGGTTTAAACACAAATATATATTAAAAAGGAAAAAATTTGACAAAGCTGGAAAAGAAAAGAAAAAGGAAGAACAAAGAATTACAAGTGATATTGAAAATAAGCAAGGAAAAGGCCATAACAAACTAGGAAAAATACGCTTCCCAATGCGTGTTAATCCAATCACCATCTGCTACCAGCGCTGGCGATAAATATTACTTGCGCTAAAACGATGCCGTTGGACACCAATTGAAACGCTGCCGCGTGAAACCAAGAGAATATGCTGCCGCGCCATCAAGACTTTCTATTTTAAAAGGCAGTGAACAGTTAACCTATAATATATTACAATTAGTCACATCAATAAACAGTGGAAAGGAGGGGCGAGCTGGGCAGACGCGGGGAGCGAGTGCGTAGGGCGGTTACGGTGCGCGGCGTACAGGTGCGCTGGGTGCTTGCGATGCACGGCGAACGGGGTGCGCTGGGCGCTTGCGGTGCACGACGTGTAGGTTGCGGAAGCCTGCGAAGAATTTCAGCTGGGAATTATTTTAGAAAGCTAAATCTTTTCTTTAAGAGAGTCATC
>JANIMX020000129.1:5561215-5574111 GCA_024582655.2 Erythroxylum kunthianum | reverse complement strand
CTAACGTGGGCCCTTAGCTTTAAAAAAAAGGCCACATAAGCAAGATTGAATGAACATGTTCGCACCACGCTCCCTCGAGTCAATGGCACGATAATCCTAACCGATTAATTCTAATTAAGCACTAATCAGAAAGTAACCCTATCATTCATTCAAGTAAAGCAATTCAATATTAATTAATTCAAAACTAATCAAATCATTCATACACAAAAATAACTAGCATTGAACAACATTTAAATAAATACAAATTAAATCAATTCAAGACCTAAACAAATAGCTAAGAGTTTGAAATTACAACCGAACCGATCCACGATGAATGGATCGGTAATCGCCACTCCAAGTCTCGACCTTTGGCTCGATCTGGAAGCTTAAGCCATCCACCGGTACATCTAGTAGAACCTCGATGACTCTCATCGGGAATTACCTCCGCTCATCAGAATCCTCTCAACCATGTTTATCTCTCTACTCTCTATCTCTCTACCTCTAATGAATTCTCTTTTGAAATAAAGGCTACCTCCTTCTATTTATAAAGGTCGAAACGCCCAGCAAACACGCCCAGGTGGGCGTATTTGCTGGGCATGTCTGTTGTATGGGATACGGCCTCAAGACACACTGAAATGGGTGTGTTCACTACGTGTGTCACTTATAAAGGACACGTCCTACAAACACTCCCAGTTCTAGGCATGTAGCTCCCCAATTTTCTGCCTATGCGACATAACCATGTTGAAACGCTTGTGTCAGGTAAGTGACACGCTCGTGTCAGTCTGGTTACATGCCCGTGTCAGCTAGCGGAAAACTATTCTTTATTTTTTTCTCGCTTTTCCCCTCGGTTTGGTTTAATCGGTATTGACATCCCGAACTGCTAAAAGAATAACAAAAGAACCTGAAAAACACTTAAACAAACACATGAAACGCAACATGATATAAAAATATAACGAAAACAAATGGAAAAATATGATTTGTTACGTACTTATCAATCTATTAATGTCATGCCATACTCAATTTACCTAGCTTTAAATTTGAATTCTTTGCAAGAAACTAATGTGATTATTTAACTAGCTGATCGTTCCTATGTGTGGGGGTGCGGAAGTAGGAAGTTGACTCTCAATTTTCCAAGTTTTTAGAGAAGTTGAAGAAGCTTCAGATCAACTTGTCACTGGTGGAAGCATTGGAGTGCATGGCCAAGTATGCGAAGTTTCTCAAGGACATACTCACACACAAACACACTTGAGAGGATAATCAGACAGTGACCTTAACGGAAAATTGTAGTTCAATAATTTCAAGTACCTTTCCATCCAAATTACAGGATTTAGGGAGTTTTACTATTCCATTTTTTTGTGATTTTGAATTTGCTAAATGTTTATGTGATTTAGGTGATAACATTAACCTTATGCCTTTATCTGTATTCAGGGAACTAGGCTTGGGAGATTTCAAGCCAACGTCCATGCTTATACAACTTGCAGATCAATCCATCAAGAGTCCATTCAAAGTCGTCGAAGATGTATTGGTGAAAGTAGACAAGTTCATCATTTCAGTGGATTTTGTGGTGCTGGACTTTGAAGCTGATAAAAATTGTCCACTGATCCTGGGTAGGCCCTTTATGAATACTGGTAGGGCATTATTCGATGTGCATGGGGGCAAATTGATTTTGAGAATTAGTGATGAACAAGTTGAGTTCAATGTGACTAAATCTGTAAAAAAAACTGATGGATGATAATACATGCATGATGATTGATGTTGTGGATGATTGTGTGAAGGAAGTTGAACAGGAGTGTGTAGACGTTGTCGAAGTTACTACGGAAGACGGTGTGAATGAAGAAGAGTTGAGTGAGGAAAGTAAGCAAGAGAAATTGGATAGAACAGATATCTATACACCACCGTCAATTGTTAAGCCACCCACTCTAAGTTTAAAACCCTTACCTTCCTATCTGAGGTACATATTTTTAGGCAAGGCGACACCTTACCCATCATCATATCCAACTTTTTAGATCCTGCGAAAGAAAAGAAACTGGTGGAGATCATTAGGAAGCGAAAAATAGCAATGGCATGGAAAATTGCTGACACTAAGAGAATTAGCCCTAGTGTGGTTATGCATAGGATTAACCTAGAGGAAGGAGGCAAAACATTGAGGGAAAGACAAAGGAGATTGAATCAACACATGTAGGAGGTTGTGAAGAAGGAAGTAATGAAACTTCAGGATGCGGGGATTATTTAACCAATCGCAGATAGTGAATGGGTGAGTCTTGTGCAGTGCGTGCCTAAGAAAGGAGGCATAACCGTGATAGAAAATGAAAAAGGAAACAGATTTCTACTAGGACCATCACAGGTTGGAGGGTGTGTATTAACTAAAAAAAGCTTAACTTAGCTACCAAGAAAGACCACTTTCCTTTACCTTTTGTGGACCAAATGATCTAGAGGATGGAAGGTCATGAATTTTATTATTTTCTTGATGGATATTCAGGGTACAATCAAGTGTTCATATATCCACAGGATCAAGAGAAGACCACCTTTACTTGCACTTACGTGACTTTTGCTTACCGGAGGATGCTTTTTGGGTTATGTAATACCCATGCCACCTTTCAAAGATGCATGATGGCCATCTTTGAGGATATGAACGAGTGCTTCATGGAGGTATTTATGGATGATTTCTCTATCTTTGGAAACTCTTTTGATGATTTTCTGTTTAATTTAGACAGAGTGCTTCGAAGATGTGAGGAGTCTCATTTGGCTTTAAATTAGGAAAAGTGTCATTTCATGGTCCAAGAAGGGATTGTACTGGGCCATAGGATTTCACATAAAGGAATTGAAGTGGACCGAGCAAAGACAGAACTAATTGAGAGGCTACCACCCCCAACCAATATAAAGGGAATTTGAGCTTTTCTGGGTCATGCAGGATTCTATAGTCGGTTCATTAAAGACTTATCTGTTATTGTTAAACCCTTTACTCATTTACTTGTTAAAGACATTCCTTTTGTATTTGATGCGATTTGTTTAGATGCTTTTCACAGTTGAAGAAGGCACTTATTTAATCATCCATTCTGACTCCACCAGATTGGTCTTTGCCTTTCGAGATTATGTGCGATGCGAGTGACTACGCATTGGGGTGTGCACTTGGATAGCAGAAGGAGAAGAAACTACATGCTATCTAATATGCGAGCAAAACTTTGACTGGCGCACAGATGAATTATACCACTACCAAAAAGGAGTTGCTCGCAGTGGATTTTGCATGTGAAAATTTTTGTTCTTATATTTTAGGCTCACATGTTATTGTCTTCATAGATCATGCAGCATTGCGATATCTCTTTGCCAAGAAGGAGGCCAAAACTAGGCTTATCCGGTGGGTCCTTCTGCTCTAAGAATTCAACATTGAGATCAAATTTAAGAAGGGAGCAAAAAATGTCGTCGCAGACCACCTATACAAACTTGAAGGGGGCACCATGAGTTTAAAGCCCTAATAGCCCCTGGGAGGATACTGTGTGCGTGACAACACTCACATACACTCAGTCACATCACATGCGTATGCAGCGGACATAAGCAAACATGCATTAGCAGCGAAATCACATTTCAATCAAAGCAATTTAATTGCAAAAGTATGGTTTAGCCACTTTTCACTAATAACATTTTTTTTGTTTTTATACACATGGCTTGGCCTTGTAGGCCCTTACAAAAATAATTATACAAACGTAAGCAAACAGACTGACTTCTTTGCTGGACTTTGCGATCGGGAAGTCCCTGCTTGCTCCTGACCTTTGTCCTGACCTACACGGAGAAAACACTCTGTACTAAGCTTTCGCTTAGTGGGAAAGTAAATACAAAGAATAGAAATAAAAGAGGAAATCATATCCCTCACACATGCATAAAAATGTATAACAATTTATTACATGCTTTACAAGCATTTTCACATGCATATCACATTTGTATGCAACAGAAATAATCATATTATTCAGATTGTATGCGTGATTCACATGCATATCAGAGTTGCTCAGTTATCACAGAAATATCACATACAAAGCCTGCACTGGCTAAACACATATGCGTAATAGAACTCTCAAATGATGACTCACAGTCACCAAATTGGAGGACACCGCCTGTCACAGATATCAAATGATGACTCCAGGTCACCGAATTGGAAGACATCGTCTGACATTTTAGTGTAGTTGCTGACCCTTCTAGGCATGCCCATTTACCCCTAATTAGGACTCAGCAGGCAATTTTCCACATTTCACATGTAGCACACAGTCATAGAATTTCCCATGTTCACATGCACACACACATTGTGAATTCAAACACATTCGCATTTATGAATTGCACATGTCATGTGCATATACTTATCTCACATCAATCCTAGCATATTTACTTGAGTATCTCACATATGTCTCATTATGCTCAAATTGAGGCTTAATGCACCATGGATAATGAAAGAAAAATCAAAACAAACAAAACTCATCCCCTCTCACTTGGACAGATTTCTGTCCTGACTTTGGGGAGCTAATTACACCTTGTGAATAGGATTTTTAGGGAAAGAGTCATCTAGAAACGTGTTCCCCTATATCTCATCTTTCCAATGACATATGATTTTTCCTATTTGGACCTCTACAAACGAAGTTATGCCCATAATACCTTAATATGTTCACAACCTCTCCAGATCATAGGGCAGATTCCTAGGGATCTCTTAGAGTCACAATTTGAGTCTCTTACAGATGTAATTAACCTTCAATTTCTTGATGGAAGTTGTAGCCTTACCTCTATGTTTTCCAACGCAAAAATAATCACCTTATTTGGAGGTCTATAACTTAAGATATGACCGATTTACTAAGCTGGTCAACCGGTCAACTAAACCTAATTTTAGGTTTAACTTTAAAATTAAACCCAATAATCTCTTAAAGATCTAATTAACCTTCAATTCCTTGATGAGAGTTGTAGCCTTACTTCTCTATTTTCCAACGCAAAAGGAATCACCTAATTTGAAGGTCTACAACTTAAGATATAGCCAATTTACTAAGCTGGTCAAACTAAAGTGAACCTAAGAGGGTCAACTTGACAAAAGTCAACTAAAGTCGATGGCACTATTGATCGGGTTTCATTGGCAATTAAACCTGATGACACTATTCGTTAAACCCGATGGTACTGTTTATCATATTTCATTGGGCAATTAAACCCGATGGCACTGTTCATGAAATCCAATGGTATTGTTCATCGAGTTTCATTGGGCAACTAAACTCGATGCATAGTAACCTCCAATTAAACCTGATTTTGAGTTTCACCTACAATTAAACCTGATAACACATTTCTACTACAATTTTGAGCTATTTAGAGACAGAATCAAAATTTGTGTTCTTCACAACATTTGTAGTCCTATGTATCTAGTTTCTTATACCCAAAGATCAACTCATTTGGACGTATAAAACTCAAGATATGTTCAAAATACTACACACTGGTCAGGACAAACTCTACAACCAAGAAAGAAAAATAAAACTCACTTGGATACCTCATAGCTTCCAAATTGTTGAAACTGACTATGTCTCCATCGAATTCCATTGTTAATGTTCCCTTAGACACATCTATCTTGGTTTGTGTTGTCTTCATGAATGGTCTCCCAAGTAAGATCGAAAATAATGGTGAATGGCTGGAATCCTCCATTTCAAGTACATAGAAAACGGCCAGGAATATTGATGGTTGTACATTAGTGTGTGTTCTTTATAACATTTGTGCATGTATTTCTTACATTTTAGGTTTTATTATTGTGTTTTAGGAATTGTTTTGTGTGCTTTGGTTTAATTTGGCCTCTATGATGGTTTTTGAGTGTTTGATGTTGATTTAAGGAAAGAAGTGATCAATTTGACGCAAGAAAGGAGCGGGGTTTACCTTGGTGATTTAGCTAGGAAGCAAGATGAATAGAATAGTAGCTGCTCTGGATCTTGTCCACGATCATGGGGATCATCATAACCAGTCGACCTATAAAAGCTAGGACATATTATTGGTCTACCCCTTCATTTGGTTGGCTAAACTCGATTGATCAGACAAATAGGTCAATCAGACAGTGAAAGCCTTTTTTGGGCTTTATCTAGTCTAGTAATGCTCAAACGCCTTAATAAATTTCTAACTTGCTCTCCAACCGATATTTGTACTCTTCCTTGTAAATGGATAGTTATATCCTTCTCATGAAATAAAAGCTTTTTGCAATCTTGCAAAAACCAATTCGGTATTGATATTCGTAAGATTGAAGACTTCTACAACGTTATTAAAGCAACGATAGGTCCAAACCTAGACGCTTTTCTAGTTTTCTATCTTGAGATTACTAATGCTAAGCTAAAAAAGATAGAGTTTTATAAACAACGCAAGCAAGCTCATTTAGCCTTTAACAGACATTATCGAATTCATCATCTTGAGAATGGTTGTTAATAACCCGAATTGTACTACTTGTATGCAGATATTATTTGAAATAATCGATTCCTACATCATGAAAATAAAAAGGACATTTGATTAAAAAAGAGCCTATCAATATCTAGGGGTGATTAATACCAAGAGTCAAAGGAATACGATTATTTGAAATATCTAACCCTATAATAGGTTTCAAAGAGGTATGATATTAAGGAGGAAAACATGTAGGACGGCATAAACAAGAGCCAGCACCACTATCAATATAGGCAGCAAAATATTCTGCTTTGTAATCAGGATAAATAACACCAATCAAAATATAAATACTAGTTGGACTAGTCATCCTTGATAAATAAACCAACTTATTATGTAAAGTTATCTGGACACCCGTATGGATAATTTTATAAGGTTGAACCAAAGTTAAGAAACAAAAAACTGGTATTAGAGCCTAATATGGCGGTCTGGTGCAATACATGCGAAGAATTACTCTCTCAAGCTAACGAGACAAATCATTTATATGCTACACATGACCGATATCTTCGTAAGATTGAAGACTTCTTATTATGACATTAAAATGCCTACACTGATTGGATGTGATAGTCCATATAGAAATATAAAAAGAAAAAGTATTTTAAGAAAAAATAATAAGAACTCGAGCTCGTAACAAATTATGGTGCAACATTTCAACATGAATTATTAAAACCAACAACCATATTGGTAGAACTTGGGTGCTCCAAGTAAAATGGAATTTAAATCAAATAAATAGAAATAAGTTGTAGGATTTTAAGGCATTTTGTAACCGCGAACGATCTAATACTTTGTGTCATCTCCTCAGTAGCTTTAGGACATCTCCAACCAGATGTAATGATCCAGTGACAAGAACCTGTCGTTCAACAATAAGAACATTACTGCAGAACTAACACCCGAACAAATCATATTTACTCCTTCATTCACATGACCAAAAAATTTCCCATCTAGCTCTGGCTCCGCCCATCACTATTGGGTTCAATACATTTTTGGCAGTAATGTTTGCTCATGCATGTTGTTCAGCATCAGTCATGTTACTTTACAGGACTTACCTGAATTTTTAGGGAAGGGTTTTCTTGGACACAATCCCTCAACCACTTTATGGCCAATGGCAATGAAGGAATCACAGTACTACAAGCCAAATGTGCATCTGGAATACTGTAATGAGAAGCATCCTCATAAAGGAATCCAGGAGGTGGTAAGTTGATGTTGTCCATGATTCCCTGGTCGAGTAAAGGATCTACTTCTGCATTAAATAAACAAAAATTAAGGACTTACTAATTAATTGATCCCTTTCGACCACAATAGTTTTATAGATGGCTCAAATTTTGTCATCAGAGGAAAATGTGGCATGATCTGTCTACGCTGGTTTTATTATCTTTTTCAAATTCACTAGCTTCCATGTACTTTAAAATAAGAGATCCCGCATTTGGAATGATACTCTTTCTATTACATTCAGCATTTTCACCAATATGATAATCAAATTTTTATTTTCATGCATAGGAAACTGAAAGCATTGTGGTGGAAATTGGAAAATGCCTTCCAATTTAAATGTTCTCCGTTGCCAAGAACCAATGTCACCCACAAGAGACACGTTCACCAGTTAAGTTATAAGCAAACGACCATCTTCTCCCAGTGATAGCCATTTGCTTACCATCCCTAGCTAGAGATAGGCAGTATCCAACTATATAAGCTCACTGCTAGAAGATCACACCCTGGTCACCAGTAAGAGGATACAAATCATCACCTCAATCACCAATTGCTGTTGATTACCAGACATCTACTGTCACAGCCATCATTTGGTTACTACCATAGCAGTACCCGTCAGCTTCTCCAACCATTCCATTATCACCCACCTGCAGACATTCTCAGCCACCATAAGCTGTTTGCCTCTGGTATTATCAGTACAGCCAACATCAAATTCTGCAAAACAGCAGCAACTTCTACAATGCTGCCAATCATCTGTTGCTCATCATCATACCATCAATCACAGTTCTACTAGCTGTTTTTAATTATTTAACATATTGATTAACTGAGCTTTTGTTACCCATTCATCATTATATGGTATTTCATGGCTGAAACAGGAATAACATTCATAAACAAACAATCAAGGTATGCTTGCCTTGTAAGGGAAGAGAAGATAAATACCTATCCCATGAACGATCTTTTCCCAAAGTCTCTGCAGGTTGAATTGCCATGACAAATCCCTATCGAGCATATTTGAAGGATTGATTGTGGCACCAGATGTAACCTTGTTATATGTTGACATACTTGGGACAAAAATGGCCTTGAAGAAGTAAGTTCCTGCGATTAATGTGTTAATTTCCTAATATATGGAATCCACGTTTCATAATCATCCTGATACTAATCAAATACATAACAGAAGAAGAAAAAAAAAATCCTGATTGCCTAACTTATCTCAATCGGAAGCCACTTTACTTATCTTGCATCCATTGATAGTTCCTCCTTGAAAACCCAATTAATCAAATTGCCTTCTTTAACCTATTAGGCTTTCAGATTTATAAGAGAATCCATTTTCTCTTTATTTGCAGCACTTTCCCTTTTTGAATAATTGACACGGGTTTAAAGGAGAATGATAAACTAACAATCTATAATCTAGAGAATAAAGTTTCAATGCTATCTAGGCAAGAAAATTATGGGTTCAACACCAAACAAAAATAGCTTAAACACTGATAATCAGGCTGGATGAGCACTGGTATCAAAACCGAATAAATTGTCAATTAAAGTAGTATGAAGAGAAAGTCATAAGTAATATACAGAAAAGGGAAAGACCTAAACCGTCAACAGGAACAATGATTGCTTATTCCCTTAGCCAGTTCCTTTTTGTGGCCATGTTTTCAATACAAATTAAAGGTGGAATAATAAGATATTCATTCTTTTGCAGGTGTAGCTGAGAGAGAAAGGATGACAAGTAAATATGGGTTTTCTGAAAATAAACAAAAAAAAATCTGAAAACTTAGATACCTGTAGAAGCACATGAACTAACAAGCCTTGGAAGTAAAATTTCGGGGTCTCTGACATCCATGCAATTGAACAAGAGAATCTGACAGTACAAACACCCAAACGTCAGGAGCTAATAAACTAGACCATAAAAATATCTAAAAATTTTAAGCAAAAAATAAGATAACCATAGCAACAGGACAAACAAACATGGAAAGGAGTTGCAAGAAAGAAAAAAAAATCAACCTATTACCTCCTTTGATACTTTGTTAATGTCTTCAAAGGTGCCTCTACCTTGATGGCTGTAACCATTTGCCCAAATTTCCTTTCTACTTTGAAGATTGAGAGAAGACACTGATTGTGATTGTTTTCTTATTTTAATGGCATTACAGAACCATTTTGCACAAACCTCCATGCTCTCAGGACTGTGAGCCCCATCCAAGTAGAAAACAAGATCTCCACGAGTATTTTCTCCTACTTCAGGTGATATATAGGACTGTGAAAAAGAATCATGAACAACTTGAGCCCTTCCAGGAAGATATGCTGTTGAAAGACCTCTGAGAAACACATCTGGCAAATAGCTTTCCCACTTGTCCAGCTGCAGCATTGCACAAGGGTAAGCCAATGAACAAAAATTCCATCATATTTCCAAATGCCAACAGAAGAAGAAAACCAACACGTAAATACAGTGAAGACAAACAGAAGAAAAAAGGAATTAGAAAAGGATTCCTGTGCACCACATCTAGAGAGATAACTAAACTCGTTTCATTGAACTCATGTTTCAGGTTTTAGTAAATGATTTTAGGTAAATTTATGAGTTACAATACATTTAATGTTAACACTAGTACTAATACTTCTCTTAACATTTGAAGGTGAAATGAATCTACAATGCACCTATATGCCTATTGGTAATTTACTAAGGATACAAGCAGTTCACTTTTGAAATGACCAAGGAGGCAGAATGAGTTTTAAAGCCTGATGTCTGATGACTGATTGACTTAAGTCAGCAAGAACAACATACACAAATGATGTTAACTGAAGCAAAAACTAACATTTTGGAATAGCTTGTCCCAATTTCCTGTTCTTTGAAGCCAACATTTACAAAGGGATACAGCAAGACCAGCATTAATGAGCTGATGATCACCAGACAAGCCAAGTGCATAGCCTTCCAAATTTACACTATCAAGAGGTGCTACCACTTGCAGAGGAACCTGAAGACAGTACGAGTCAAAAAATCAGCATTTGCTCAAGGGACTCTGTCTGGCCCTTTAGTAAGAGACCTTGACATGGTAACTTCAGAATGAAAATCTTCAAAGTAGTTAAGAGGACATCAATGAAGAGTAAAAAATCAATACGAACATACAATTGATCATTCTTTTGAAGCTTCTTAGAGATCATCAAGAATATTTTTCCCTAATTAATAAAGGACAGTTAAATGCATTGACATACTTTTGGATAATTTTAAATCATAAACTATCAACACACCAGAGCATAACAAACAATTAGTAATTACCAAATACGCATTGATCAACAGGGATATCAAGACAGATGTGTTTAAGAATATTAAGGATGAGGTGACTGTCATATAATAGGATAATTATAGGCCTTATCTGGTATTATTAAACCTGATTTCTATGTCTTACCTGTGTAATTCCTAAACCCTGTAAATAGGGTGTTATACATAGAAAAATCTAAATAACTTTTACTGCTTTCAATGAGGACAAGCAAGATGAGACAAAGTTCTTTGACAACAGATGTATGAAACTCATGATATAGAACTTCGAACAATACTTACCTCCAGTTCATGGGCTCTCTCCTGGAGAACATCCATTGCTTCAGAAGGTTGAAGTACTGTGAATGCGGGAATTTGAGGCTTCAGAAGCAGAGAAGAAAACAAATTTAATTCAGAAAAACTTGATAAATAATGCTGCCAATTAGAATATTCAAGATAGAAATATTCCACATGTAAGCCAGCATCAAGAACCCTCTATCATGATTGCTTAGGAACTTATATACAGACTTATACCTTGAAAATTCCAGCCTTGTGCAAAGCAATCTGTCCAAGGGTATTGCCTGAGTACAATGAGCATGAACTTGTGATCTCAATCGCAAATACTCAAAACACTGAAGATAAGCATAAAGAAATAATTGAAGAAAAATGTTGAAATTTTAAACTCGCAGCCTACTCTGATCTGCCATATATAAACTAAATGTACATCTCAGAATCAAATTGTTCATATAGACCCATGGAGAGGGATGAGAAATCCAATGACACACCCAATGCCTCTGTATGATCCATTCCCAACGATGTAATGCCACAGACAACAGGTTCCTTGATCTGCAAGGTTTATCAACAAAAAGGACCATCAGCCTAGTTTTGTACTGTTGAAATACTCTATATAACCAAATGCAAATAGAATCACAATTTTCACATGATTTTACAGCAAAAGAGTGATAGATGGACTTTGCCTACCACAACTCAACAACCATGAATCAACAACAACACCCAGTAAAAATTTCGCTGATAAGCGGAGTCTGGAGAGGTCCAGTAATACGCAGCCTTACTCCTAACTAGTAGAGAGGTTGTTTCCAAAAGACCCAGATCAAACAAGAGACGGAGAGAGAGAAAGAAAAAACGATAGAGAGAAAAAAATAGATAAAAAAAACAACCATGAATGAAACAATAAAACATCATCGTCAATTCCATTTGTTCACAGATAATGTGTGCATACCACATTGGTCGAATCCTTTTTCCCTCCTAGGCCAACTTCAATGATAGCAACATCCACCTATATTAAAAGGAAAACTTAATAAAAAATGCAAAAGGAAAATTTGCCAGTTGTATAGTAATAAGCAAACAAACATCTAGCTATATATTCTTTCTGTTAACATTGGATGATAAGGCAGATAACCGAAGCTCAAGCAGAAACCTCTTTGCTGTATTTTGGATCAAGATTGCAGCACACGCATTGAGTAGTTATGTTAAAAATAGTTTTGGATGAAATAGACACTCGTCCTTAGGTTCTTTTATTCATAATGAAAAGGTACAAAATGAACTACTTATTGCAACTTACTTGGCTGTTTCCAGTGAAGAACGTTGAAAATAAAAAAAATGCAACTGAAACTAGAGAATATGTCACTAACCTTTTCACAAACAAGTATTTTGAAAGCCAAGATAGTAAGGAACTGAAAAAGTGGAGGCATGGGCAAGTCTGATGTTATGCCTTCCTAAAATAAACACCAAATATTTCAATTGTCAATTGTGGATTCAAATTGAAGAGTCTATAATACAATAATGGCTCGTTGGTACACCGTATTAGTCTCTAGATAGGAGTAAATTAATACATTTCAGGTGTTTGGTATGACCTGACTATTTAATACGACTTTGACTTTTAATACTTTCCTTACTTGACTAACTAATATAACCCACACATCCCGGATTAAATAATACCTGCTTAATTATACAGGGTCTAATACAACATGTCATATATTATATTATATTATATATATATATATATACACACACATTATAT
>JANIMX020000129.1:4981143-4991737 GCA_024582655.2 Erythroxylum kunthianum | reverse complement strand
TCAGAATATTTGTTGTTTCTTGTTTGGCTGGGTCATTGTGCCTAGACGGAGCTATGCTCTGGGCTGTCTTATAGACAGAATTCTGTGTCATTTCTGGAGTTTTATTCTATAAACGATCAGGTTATTCCTAGGGTTCTAACAGAAATGGTTATGTAACGAAGCCACATGGCTTCTTTACCACATAGGCATCAAGAATATAAGAACTGTTGTTTCTTGTAGTCAAAGGCATTAACATGTCATCATTGCTGAATTTTGACTTTGAGAAGGCAGTCGCAACTCCTCATTTATTCATAGGCTATGTGAATTTTGCATCTTCATTCAATTCTTCTTACCTTCTTCACCTACTATGACAGGATCTGCACCAACCTAGTTAGATATAGTTCTAAGCCAACAAGCTCTCGAACCCTTATTAGTTCCTAGTCAATAATTTCATCTCCCTATGCTATTATTTTAGCTTACTATCCTGTTGTTTCAGTTTGTTGTTTTTGTGTTTTGATTTTTTGTTCAGATGTTTCAGTTTGCTGTCTAAGTGTTTTAACTTGTACTTTAGCTGTTTCAGCTTTAGGATTTGCCAATGAATCTGCTTCTTCATGCTTTTCTTCATCTTTAATTCTTTGACCATCTGCCATTGTCAAACTCTTCATGTCATCAAATACCTAAGCACCTTCTGTATATGGGATCGAAATTTCTAATTGATCAGTGGTTAGAAAATTAAAGTAATAACTCTTTTTTTTTAATCTGCATCACTAATTTTGTGAATTCTTTGTTGCAGACTGGGCCTTGTTGCAACTATCAAGGTATGCCTCTTTCTGTTAAATGTTTATTTGATGATTTCTGAAGTCTTTATTAGTTTTAACTGGAAAAGATCATACACTAATAAACAATCTATCTGCTTATATTTTTAGACTGCTTCTGGTATGAATATACTGCTATTTCATAATTGCAATTAACCTTATTATGCTGCCAGCTTAATTTTGAGTAAGTTATATTCTCTGATCAATGGGATCTGCTTGTCTGAATTGCAAAATAACGGTTCTTTCTGATCCTTGATGACTGTTTAATCTTTATTTATGATCACCTTCCAACTACCAACTATTTGTAGATTGCATACGAAGGAGATACTGTAAATTGTTTGCCAACGAGTTTACAAAATTTAGTGAATTTGCAACATCAAATGTGAACTCAACTGGAATATATCAGATACAGAAGCAGTTTTTGTCAAATTGTGCAAGTAAAAATGTACTTTTAAATTGGAAAACTTTCAATGCTCAATTTGAGGTGGTTATGGAATAATTTGAGTGATTGTGATAATCATTTATGCTGCTTGGTGGATGAAGTACATTTCTTTTTTGTATTTTTTTCATGGCATCAAAATGGAGTTTTGGGTTTGTTTGGAGATAAGGAAACATTTTGCTATGGTATGGTCCTATAAGTTGGTTATTTATTTAATTGAAAAAAATTGAAAAGGGGCAAAAATGCAAAATGGTGTTTATTCTCCCTTTTGAAGTTGGATAGAAATGTAAAACAGAATTGAGCTGAAAAATCATTTTGTTCAAAATTATAACTTTTGAAACTTTCTTTGTTTATTCATTCTCTTGGTTAGCCTCATCATGCATGCCATATTACTTCCTGTAATGATGTTTTTCCTTAATAATTTATTTTACATAATTGAAGGACCGGGCTAATGAAATATATAAGAAGGTGGAAGATCAAAAATCTAGTAGAGGAAGAAATCAGGATGCTTTATTGGCTGCGTGTCTCTATATTGCTTGTCGACAAGAGGACAAACCACGCACTGTTAAGGGTACAGCCTAAGATTTTTTAACATCTGGATGCTTCCTGATTTATGTTTGCCTTTGTGTTTGAGCTTCCTGAACCTGTGGTTTCAACTAGAAATTTGCTCTGTCGCCAATGGAGCCACCAAGAAGGAAATTGGCCGAGCAAAAGAATACATAGTTAAACAACTTGGATTGGAAACTGGTCAGTCTGTTGAGATGGGAACAATACATGCTGGGGATTTTATGGTGAGTTTGCCTTTTCTTTTTGTTTCCATGTATATGTATCCTTGAGTTTACTCATAATTTTCTTATCCATTTAAAATGAATGTTTATAGGGGGGAATGTGTATGAATTAGTGCACCATGTTATTACTGATGTTTGACCAAACTCATATGTAGAGGCGATTCTGTTCCAATCTTGGTATGAATAATCAGGCAGTTAAAGCTGCCCAAGAAGCTGTCCAGAAGTCAGAAGAGTTCGATATAAGGTATATACGACTTTTCCATATACACTTTATCACAATACTTATTTATTGCAGCTTTTTTTAACATATTGTTGAGGGCAGGCTTGTTTTCCCTTTCCCATAGTCTGGTTGAGAGTAATTATATTGTCTAGAATGAACTTTGCTAGATATGCAGAAATGATGTGGGTGTTGAAGGTGAGAAGTGGATTATATGAACTTCCTGCTGGAGGTTAATGGTTTTCACATTTGTTTGTGCTTGAGATGACCTGGAGCTTAGTGTAAAGCCTGGAAAAGGCATTAATTGATGGTCATCCAGATCAGCATGCAAAGAACTGGATAAGGTTTTGACTGGAGATAATTTAGAAGAACGAAAAACATAGAATTCTAAACAGATTTTATTGTTTTGGCATTTGTTCAACTTCCTGCTAATGCTCGTTTTCCTTGGGGGGCTAATGAGTACTGCAGTAATTTCTGCTACCCTTTAAAATTATTGTATCTGGTTCCAATGCTTGTTTCTGACTGTTGACGCATTGATAGGAACCCATATCTGTTGGGTAGTCTAGGAGGGGTAAAAATATATTAGGAAATGGGGAGGAAGCAAATGCTGACGTGGAGAGCTAGTTAGAGGAGTATTATAATTAGTAGGGTGATGTGGTAGGAAAGGGATGGTTAGAATCTTTGTTGTTTCTTGTTTGGCTGGGTCATTGTACTCAGACGGAGTTGTGCTCTGGGCTGTCTTTCGAGACAGAGTTCTTGTTCATTTCTGGAGTTTTATTCAATACAATAATAGAGTTATACCTAGGGTTCTATCTCGGATTTACAAAGATGAGTAACTTGTATAGTCTTTTCACTTGTTCTTTGGATTTTTTTTAAAAAAAATTAGTTGGCTTATAAATTTGCAGGAGGAGCCCTATCTCAATTGCCGCAGCGGTGATCTATATTACAACTCAGCTTTCAGATGACAAGAAACTCCTACGAGGTTTGTTGATCTTATATTCTGTTGATTGAAGAAGTTAGTTCATTCTCTTTGGGGTTGAAAATAATTTTTGAAAATAATATAATAATGGTTTTATTTAGATGCACTATCAAATTAAAGATTTTAGCCAAAGATTCTTTCTGATTGGATCCCAATAAGAGAACAATAACATTTTACTGAAAAATCCTGGCAGTTGTTTCTTGGCCGCTCTCAGGTTGCAATTTTGCAAGGGGCACTTGAAGCTGTCCTCACTACTACAATGTTATTAGCTTACGGTGTTAACCCTGAGGCTTATAGAGATTTGTCTATTATTCTTGAGGATACTAATTCTCAGCATTTGGGTTATAGTTTCTGTGTACATACTAGTTCTGTACATCAGCATGAATTTTATCTCATAGAGATCAATGGCCTGTACGTTCCTCAATAAAGAAGTGTGTTGCTGATGTTCCAACTCTTTCATGTATGCTTTAACTACTTACAAATGACTGCAAAATCCTCTTGTAGCACAGTTGCCCAACCTAAGCCTCCGCAACACCTTTCACGACTGTCCATCTGAGGAAAATTTGGAAACCAACAATCACTTAATTCAACATATTCCAGTTACTATTTTTGTTATTATTTTTGGCATGGAGCCAATTTTCTTGTTCATACATTGTGATTTGACTGACATATTTCTGGTTTGTGGGGTTAAGATAGAGTTTCTTATGTTTTTTCTTTCATAAATGCTAGGCTAAAGTCTTTTATATGAAAAGTGACATGAAATCTATGGACGACTTGTAATTTTTTGTATTTGGAACATGAAACTTGTCTTCATTATTTTAAATGTTATACTTAGCTGCAAAGCTGCGTTGCATAAATGTGTTTTTGGGTTGATGGTTGTTGTGTGGATGCTGCAGATATCTCACTGGCTACTGGAGTTGCTGAAGGTACAATTAGAAACTCATACAAGGATCTTTATCCCCACATATCAAAAATTATCCCGAGCTGGTATGCAAAAGAGGAGGATCTTAAGAACCTTTGCAGTCCTTGAGTTAGTGTACTTCTGAATCAGTTTGGAGTATTTTCCATCTTGAATACTGGCAAAATTTGTTGGGAGGCATAAGCCATGAACAGGTTCCTTTTTGTTTTCAGATTTTGTTGTTTATTGTTAGGCATTTTATGGAAGGAACAACAGAAAAATAAAAAAAAGGTTTAGAAGTTCAACTATCCAAAGTCTTTAACTTGTGTTTGGAGTGGCACCAAAAGATAGCGGAATTATGAGAATTGTTATGTGTGCTAATGAAACTGCTCCAACTTAATTAATGAAATTACTTCCCCACACTTTTTTCTCCTTGCTCTCATCACTTCTCATGTTCCATAAAATTCCCATTTGAACATAATTTTTAAACTAAATCTTGTGAATCTTCACCTTTTCTTCGGCATTCATTTTTCATTTTTAATCATGTCCATCAATTATCGGAATTTTTATGGAAGTATATGAATCCATACTTGTGTATATATGTAATGGATAGTCTTCATTCCTTGCATCAATTTATTTTCGGTAAAGGATAAAGTAGTTTCATTGATTTTATCTAATCTCTTATGCTTTAAATATTTTGTGAGAATCCCTTATATTTTGTGAAAATTGTAATATTAATGCATTTGTTAAGTGAACATCTCTAGTTAATGTGTCAAATTTTAGACACACAGCACTTCATATAGATGATAGATAGTAACGTCTTAGGGGGTTGGTTAGAAATTAGTAAATCACATGGATGGTATGTGTCGTAGATTGATCTATTAATTTAATATATTTATATATTATTAATTATGTTTAAAATATATGATTAAATACGTTGGAACTCTTTGTAGTTTGATCTTTTCTTTATTTAAGTTCTTTTGTTTCCAAAGTTATCACTAACTCTCTATGGTATGATTTAGTTATTACATAACTTTATTATATTTTGTTGATTTTTTAGTTCTTTTATCCAAAACAATGTAGTAATGGAATTTTTAAGTTCTAATATGATATAATAATGTAATATGAATTTCTTTTGGTCAAAAATTAAAATTTTATTTTTTTGGACGTTAAAAAGAATAAAAGAACAATAACCAAGTGTGGAACCAAGAGAATACTATAGTAATTGAGGTCCAAGGCTACTGACAGCTTGGTGAGGGTTGGGAGAAAAATAAACTCCACTTAAGCTACTAGACATAAATTGGAGGTTAGCTAAGGTAAAGGAGATGGGAGATCTTAAAATTAGTTTATATTCCAACTGATAGCCATGCTTGGAATAGTGTGATCAGAGAATCTTTTGGCTATGATAATTTGTCTTATCTATGAGATTGTGTTGTTCAATGTTTGCAGATCTCTTGTTTCATTTCCAAATATCCTCAAGTTTATTTTCTTTTCAAATTGTATGTATGATGCAGTTGAAAGAAAGTTTGTACAAAAATCCAACTTTTGTACAACAAATTTTGTAAGATGTTTCATTGGTAGAGAATAGTCCAATGGGCCTCAAAGTTTCCTATAATAAGAAAGATGATGATAGTTTCGTATAATAAGAAATATGATATCATCATCTTTCTTATTATAGGAAATTTTGAGGCCCATTCGACTATTCTCTACCAATGAAACATCTTACAAAATTTGTTGTACAAAAGTTGGATTTTTTTCCGAGGCTTGCTGAGAGAAAGAGCAGTTGAATGGGAGGTAATTAAAGGTCTCTCTTGGTTGCATAGTCTGCATACTTAGTTATAAGAGATGTTACCTTTTAATTTGTCCAGTTAGTTTTTGGTATATAGCTAGCAATAATACAAAAAAGACTTTAGGGAGATTGCATATGAACCAAGTAAGTTTAGCCTATGTCACTCTCTAATAGTTATTAGATAATAGTTCATACATAATCTATTCATGAATGCACTAGTTTTGTGTCTAAGCCATATAATCGAGTTTTCCAATCTTGAATTGGGGTTGTACATTGCCAGGTTATTCATGTAGGTGGAGAGGCCTTTTAAGTTACAGCTCCATTTGTTGCCTTGGATGATCACTTTGACTAGCATTTTCAGGCAAATATATTTGTTGTTTTAGTAGCTTGGAAGCTTGCGTCATGCCAATTTTTAAACCAAAATCATGTTGAATTACCATTCCCAATTCTGCACCTTATTTTATTGCATGTAGTGCTTCTGAGGTTGAGGATTTGGAGGAATATCCAGGAGGTATCTGACCTAGGTTCAATTGTCCAGAAGTTGTTGCCTTTCAAGAAATGTGTATCTGGAAATTAAACCTATAATGACTCTTAATTAGCAAATAGCTTCAAAATTCTCTTAGCCAAAAGCATTTTTTTCATGGATTTTATGGGAACAATGCTTAGTTGTCCATTTGCCTTTAATTGACAGACCTTAGCTCTTTTAACCTTAGCTTGTACTATGGAAGAGACTTTCCCTGACCATAGAAAGTCCTTGAGGCTCTTTTCTATAGTATTGGATGAGCTGATAGGTAGGGAAAGGTTTGTGTGCTTTAGAACACATTAAGAATGTTGAGAATAGATGTTATTAGCTTAAATCTTCCAGCATATGAAAGTGAATTATTTAACCAACTGCTTATTCTTTTGTGTATCAGGTCTAAAGAGGGGGTTGACAATATTTATAGGAAAGAATTTTGGTTGTCATAGGTACTCCAAGGTATTTCAGAGAGGGTTGTTGCATCTTGAGTCATGTGTAATTCAAGAGATGTACTGCTTGATTAGCTCTATCTATTGAGACAAATAAGCAACTTTTGTTTTGTCAATAGCTAGACACAACATATTCGTAAATAAAGTTAGGGAGGACATTAGATTTGAGATTGATTTAGAGTTTGCTCCACAAACATCTCCTTGGTGAAAAATTTCAAGACTACATCAAAGACTAAGTTCCTAATTAGGTTCCAAGACTTCTAAAAATATAAAGCATTGAGCCCATCTAGCCCAAGTGCTTTGTTAGGTTCCATACTGAAAAGACCCTGACGAATATCCTCTCTAGTGAATGGTCTAGTAAGGGAAGTCTTAGTTGATGGAATTTGAGTTGAATTCCTGGATTTCCTGCAAAGAAAAAAAAAACTATTAGAGCAATTTCAGTTGAACGTTATAGTCTTCATCTCAGAGTGGTCTGATTTTTGAAGCCCTATAGGACCTGTAAGGTTCATGATTTTGGTGTTTCTTTTGTTGAGCAAAGCTTTGAAAAAATAGCTAAAGTTTTTATTACCATATTTAAGCCAAAGCACCATGGATTTCTACTTTATGGAAGTTATAGACCGTAAGGCATGTATAAAAGAGGTTAATGCATGTTTCTCAGCTACTTGCAAAAGGTATCTTTGGTGTTGGCATGGAGACTGTCCTGAGCTTGTTGAAGGGGTTCTCTAGTACTTTTAACTTCCTTTTGAGTGATTCAAATTTCTTTTGAGCTCTTTTAGTTCTTCCTTGGCTGCTTGAAGTTTTCCTTGAACAAGTGAAAGTTTTGTAACCCATTCTGTTCGCCCTCAGACTTTGACAGATTGCTTTCTCAAATCCTTCAGTCTGCTAAATAATTATTGAATATGAAATGGGCTCTTTTACTTACCAAATTTGTAGATAAATTGACTTCTATTGGAGAATGATTAGACCATAAGAGCCCGTTTGGTTCGTGGGACGGGACTGGACAAAATAGTGAGGCAAGATAAGATTGAATGAGACTAAATTAAGGGTTATATTGTAATGCGTTTGGTGCAGTGCCAGGTTATATGTTGGATTAATTATTTTATGTTTGGTATAGTGCTGGACTAAACATAGGATAAAATATTATTTTTATAAATTATATTATAAGTGTAATAAATTATATAAAATTAATTTATTGACTTTCTATTTAAAAAAATTTATTTTTTAATTATGTAATTAATTTAATGGTTTTAGATTTTGAAAATATTTTTTTAGGCAGTAAAGTAATATTTTATAAAATCAATATTTATTTTTTATACTAACTAGCTATAGTTATGAAAAAAAATTCGTAATCATGTAATATAGCATAATAGTCTCATTTTTTTTTTATAAACATAATGCTCTCATTACATCTAGAAAGTCGTAGCATAGTTTTGGTCCATACCCGTAGAACTTTATTATAATACAAAATTTTAAAATTACTACATCGACTTGTGTAGCCAATGACTAAACACACCCATAAATATTGATTCAATAACACAACTTAATAGAAAACTAGTAATCCATGGGTCGTTGATGCGAACACAATTTTGCATTATGTTAGATGGTGTAAATGTAACTCTAAATATTCCATGTAATGGTGAATTATCTTCTTTTTTAACCCAACGGTTACAATATTGATTCTATGCAATTTCAGCATCTTGAATTTTGAGATATGATTGAAACAAATTATCTTTAAAATTATGCACTTGCTCTTGACACTCCGGCCACGTGTGATATATACCAAGCTTTCTACCTTTAAATACAACATATGTCGCCTTCTTCATCATTAAATAAACCTGACATATGTAAATTAAGTTAATAAATAATAAATAGTTTTATAAGAATATACCAAACTATAATTATGCTTTACGAGAAAAAATTAATAGAAACATAATACAAATTCATAATATTAAATTTTCTTAATATTACAAAGTAGTTTTAATATAGGAGCATGACAATATTCCACGTCAATATTTAATAATCCTTGTTGAACTAATTATGCAAATTTAAATATGCAACATCTAATACATACTACTCATCATAAGAAACTAGGTTATCATACACTAAGTTTGAACTAAATTATAAAAAATTATTAGAAGTCACGTTCCTTTGATTGCATGTAGGAATTTCATTCTCTCTTTATCATTGTCGAATGATTTGAAGATGTCTAAAAAGGTTGGACCTTTCATTAGTGATTTTGAGAACAATGGCCTTTGCTTAGCATGAATCTTCAACCGTTGTAGCTCTATTGCAATATACTTAGTGTTAGGGTCTTCAACCGGCTGGTCATTATGCAATATTTTATTAGCAAGTGCATTCATCATCTCATTACTGTCTTATTTTATATTGGTAAATACTCTTTCAGCTATATCACCAAATCCTTGGATAAAGTCTTGGGGGGATTTAGTTCTTCTCTTATGTGAAGATTGAGATTACAAAGAGGGTTGTGAATTCATGTCTTGGTTGACCGATATGGGAGAGTGGAAATTAGTATCCTCCAATTGCTGGTTCACTTCTTCCACATTTATTTCATTAACCATATCAGTAGGTGTTGCAACTGCTTTTTCGCTTGCTTTATCTTTTCCAAATATGTTTGCAAGCTGCTCATATATAGGAAAAGATTTACCCCTACAGCCTTCTGCACTTCGATTGCTCTAAAAAAATAAATATTTTGTAGAATAACTAGTAATACAATATTTACAGATCAAATGTTCATAATTAAATAGAATTTTAGTTACTTAAACCTGCATATAAGCGATCCAAGCTTCATCACTATCCACTTGCACACATTTAAGTTCGTCATTCCATCCAAAACCACTTTTATTCAACATATCGTATACTATGCTATATTGTTTCTTCCATTTTTTCAATTTAGACTCAATGTATGGTTATGCTTTCAAACCAGATTTAGGGCACACAATAGCTAATGATCGTTCCATCGCCAAAACAATTCCTAATTTGAATGCTTCAGTATCACACCGTTGTCCTCGAGTTATAACATCTTCTGACATATTCAATAATGCTTCCTCATCTTTCTTAGTCCACGTACGTCGACTTCCTTTTTTACTTTGGTCATTAGTGTCACTGCCACCTCTAATATCCATATCGATATCTATGCAAAAGTAATGCCAATAAGAAAAAATTTACCAAAAAAAGTTCTAATAACCAATAATTGCCGTAACACACCAAATAAAAATTAATTTAGTATAAAAGTCATTTTAAATAATTGTCATAAAAGATCCAATAAGAAAGAATTCTCATATCAAATCCAATGCAAATAATACAAAGTAAAGTTTTTTTACAATTAACGCATTCTCCATTCATTGTACATTTGTATTGCCAAATTATCTCGGAACGAAATCTATTAGTCAGAGGAAGCAATTGATCCGGCAAAGTCTCGTTTAGTGACAGATTCACTAGCTTCGTTAAGATCTAACTCACTCTTCATAAGGTCGAAGAACATCGCTATCTTAATAAAGTTATATAGGAGACAACATGCAGTAATAATACGACATTGCGTTTGTATTGGATAAAAACTTGGATTTTTTAAAATTGACCATCGAATTTTAAGAAATCCAAAACAACACTCTATCAAATTTCTTACAGATGCATGCTTTATATTAAAATATTCCTGATAATTGGTAGGTGCATAACCATCCATCTACTCAGATAGGTGATATCTTGT
>JANIMX020000129.1:4735295-4746624 GCA_024582655.2 Erythroxylum kunthianum | reverse complement strand
AATATAACGACATCACCAATCAAATCCAAACTTTGACTCAAAAAGCACAAACCATTCAAACCCTCATTACTCAGCTGACAGCAACATTCACAGTCTTTGAAAACCAATTAGCACCAAAAGCATAAATCTCTTTTCCAAAAGCCGAGATTCCCTCTGCATCACCAACTTTTCTAAAATTGTTTAGTAACATGATACCATACTAGTTACATATGGGGTGAGAAGGGTTGAGAGAGGCCTAAAGAATTACTTGATTATTGTATGTGGAGAGAAGTTTTTGAATAGGGCTTGCCTATAGTTTTGTGTACTAAGTATGTTGTCTCACTCTCTTAGACTAGTTGTTTTACATTATAAGCTCTTTTTCCTTACTCCGCTAGACTAGTTGCATCACCTTGAGAGTTGAGTGAGTGTTCTTTACCAATCATTTGGTGAAATTTGCCTTATTATATTGAAAAACATTACTAGTTATATCTGGGTTAAGAAGTGTTAGGAGAAGTCTAAAACAATTAATTGGATTTTGTGTGTGAAGATGAGTTTTAGAGTAAAGTGTGCCCATTTTTATGTTTTAAGATGGATTCCTCACTCCCTTATAGCAATTTCCTTAACTTTAACTCTTAGTTACCTTACTTTCCAATATTAGTTGTATGACATTTAAGAGTTTAGTGTGTTTTCTTTATAAGTGTTTATTAAAATTTGTCTATTTTATAGAAGAAATTATTAGCTAGATATGAGGGTCAGAAGTGTTGGGAGAGGCCTAGAATAATTACTTGAAATTTGAAAGTGGAGAAATTTTTTAGAATATGATGTGCCTATGTTTTTGTATTTTAGGTAGGTTGTCTCACCCTAGAGTACTTATCTCACCTTAAAGCTCAGTTGCCTCACATCACCTTGATAGTTAAGTAAGTGATATTTACTAAGTGTTTAGTGAAATTTGCCAATTATTTGAGAGGAAATTATTAACTACATGTAAGGTAAGAAGTGTTGGGAGAGATCTAAAAATTACTTGTCTCTTATATGTTGGGAGGATGTTTGGAATAGGTTATCTTATAGTATGTTTTTTAGGTAGGTTGTCTCACTCTTATAAACTAGTTGTAATACCTTTAAGGTTCAGTTTCGTTAATCTCTTATACAAGTTGCATCACATGGAGAGTTAAGTGGGTATTGTTTTTACTAAATTTTTAGGAAAGGTTACCTATTATATAGGAGAAATTTACTAATTACATGTATGGTGCGAAGTGTTAGGAAAGGCAATAGGTTATCTCATAGCTATGTTTTTTAGGTAGGTTGTCTCACTCTTATAGACTAGCTGTAATACCTTCAAGGTTCAGTTTCCTTAATCTCTTATACAAGTTGCATCACATGGAGAGTTAAGTGGGTATTGTTTTTACTAAATTTTTAGGACAGGTTACCTATTATATAGAAGAAATTTACTAATTACATGTATGGTGCGAAGTGTTAGAAAATGCCTTACTTTGTTTATGTGTAAGGATAACTTTAGGAATATGGTGTACTTGTGCTTTTATGTCTTAAGTAGGTTGGCTCACTCTCCTAAACTAGATGTCTACCTTGAATGTTTAGTTCCCTCACTTCTCTATACCATTTATATCATCTTAAAAGTTGAGTGAATGTTTTTACCAAGTCTTTGGTCAAATTTGCTTATTATGTTAGAGAAAGTTACTAGCCATATATGGGATGAGAAGTATTCAACTATATATAGAAGAATTAATTGGTTCTTGTAATGAGAAAAAGCTTAGGAATAGGGCACACTTATACTTCTATGTTTCAGATTAGTTGTCTCACCTTCTAGAGTCGTTTCTTTACTCTCCTATACCAAACATGTCACCTTAAGAGTTATGTATGTGTTTTTTCAACAAGTGTTTCATGTAATTTTCCTATTATGTGGAAGCAAATTACTAGCTACATATGGTTGAGAAGTGTTAGGAGAGGCTTAAAAGTAATTACTTAACTCTTATGTATAGGAATAAGTCTTGGAATATGACGTGTTTATACTTTTGTATTCTTAGAAAGTTTTCCTCACTCTCTTAGAATAGTACCCTTATTTGTAAGGCTTAATTATCTCACTCTATTATACTAGTTGCATCACTTCAAGAATTGAGTATATGTTTTTTAAAAAGTTTTTTTTGTGAAATTTACTTATTATGTGAGAGCAAATTACTTGCTATATATGTGATGAGAAGCATTAAGTGAGGCATAAAAGAATTACTTGGTTCTTATTTGTGTGAAGAAGTTTGGGAATAGGGTGCACCTATGGTTTTGTATTATAGGCAGAGTGCATCACCTTAAAGGATTAGTTTCCTTATTCCTTTATCTTAGTTGCATCTTTTTTATAGTTGAGTGAGTGTGCTTTATTAAGTATTTAGTGAAATTTCCTATTATATGGAGGATATTATTGGCTACATGTGGGGTGAGACCTGTTAGAGGAGACCTAAAAAAATACTTCTATTTTTTGTGAAAAGTTTTTAAGTAGGGTAGCCTATGGTTTTTTTCTAAGTAAATGATCACACTCTTATAAAAAAAAATCTTACCTTGAAGGCTAAGTTGTGTCACTCTATTATACTAGTTAGATCATCCTAAAAGTTGAATATGTGTATTTTACTAAGTTTTTAGTAGAATTCTCCATATATGGTAAAATGTTTTAGAAAAAGACAAAAGAATTACCTGAATGTGTGTGTGGGAGAAGTCTTAGACTAAGACATGCTTTCATGTTTAAGTTTTAGGTAATTTGCCTCATTCTATTAGAGTAGATGTCTCACCTCAAATGCTTAATTTCTTCACTCCTCTATATCAATTGGACCACCTTAAAAGTCGAGTATGATTACCAAGTTTTTGGTGTAATTTGCCTATTATATGGAAGAAAATTACTAGCTACATATGTGGTTTGAAATGTTGAGAGATGCTTAGGAAAATTACTTGGTTCCTTTGCGTGAGGAGAAGTTTTAAAATACAATAGATATATATATTCTTCTATGTTTAAGGTAGGTTTCCTAACTTTTCTAAAGTAGTTGTCGCACCTTAAATTGCGCAATTACCTCACTTTTCTATACTAGTTGTATCACTTTGAAAGTTAAGTATATGTTCTTTTTCAAGTCTTTGGTAAAATTTCCTTATTTTAAGAAAACATTATTGGTTATACATTGGGTAAGAAGTGTTTAAAGAGGCTAGCAAAATTATTCGATTTTTATATGTTGAGAAAAGTTTTAGAATATAGTGTACCTATACTTATGTATTCTAAATAAATTATCACCTTTAAAGTAGTTACCTAACTTTGAAAGCTTAAATGCTTCATTCTTCTATAGTAGTTGTATCATTTTGAGAACTTAATTGTTTTGTTTACTAAGCGTTTAATAGATCATAACTCCTAATTATAAGTTGTAATGATATCAGTCCTATTCATTTTTATTAGTTTTTCATTATTTGTATTTCTTTACAACTTGCATCCTATAATATATATAGTAAATTAAAGTATAAAAATAAAAATATCATTAGTTTTTCTCTAAACTTTTCAACATTATGCATGAATACTTACCTACTAATCTTAAACAAGTAACTAAAAAAGAATGCTAGTGATATAATTAATATGATTGTTGGTAAAAATGTGTAATTTAGATATTGTGTTTCTCAAAATTAAGCTTTAGAACAATGCTTGATATAACTTATTACTGATGCATGTTTACCGATTCCACTTCCACTTAAATTAATATGTGCAAGTAGAGAGTAATGAAATGTCATAAAGAGAATATGCACTTTTTGTTGGAGTGATTAAATCACAATGTCAACACATGCAATTCATTCAATACTCTTTTGTTGTGGTTGAGAAGCTCACTCCATATTTATGTATAAAACCATGTAGACTTGGAACATTTACTACCATCAACTCAAGTTGTTTGGTTTTGTTCTGAATTAAAAAAGAAGAAGAAAGATTAAAAAAGAGAAGGTAGGAAAAGAAAGGAACAAATAAATGAGTATAGGAACATTATTACCTTTTATTAAAATAAAAAAGATTTTGATTTACCAATAAATAGTTTAGACACTCTTTTTTTTTATGAAAGATGTAGGATTAGGAGCACATTGCTAAATCTCAAATAGATCAAATCAAGATAATAATCTTAATTACTAGTTAAGATTATTGACAAGTACTTTTATTTTTTTATGTACCAAAATAATCTTTTAACTTTATATAAAATAACCCAATTTTATATAACATAATTAACTTATTAGAATTTATGTTTGTTATGAATCTAAAATATAGATGGATTCATTTAAGTTATTATAATAGTTGCAAAACAAAATATGGTATTGATGTTACTTGCTTAGTACTTCAAATATTAGGTAAAAAAGACAAATTTGATCCTAATATTTACATTTAAATACAAATTAGATATCAACGTTTCATGTGTTTAAAATAAACCCCAATATTTTAAAAATGTTTAAATTGAATCCTCTATACATGAAAAGGCAAATGAAGACATAACTTTTGTCATTATTCTTTATATTATATTTGTTAATAAACTTATGGGCTCTATAATATGTGCCATATGACTTTGTGAAGCCCATTCAACTAAAAAAATACCATTAAATATAAATTAGTTTTAACAAATGTTATTAATTTGTATTAACACTAAATAAAAATAATTAGGATAACACTATCTACCTAATATAATTAACCAAATCATAATTTACTAAATCTTAAAATAATCCTTAATTTGTTTTAATCTTCATATTGACATCTGCCTCTGCATTGTCTTCCTGCTATGTGACACAACATCATGTCCCTCTCCTTGATAACTTTCAATTCTCGAATTTAGAACTCTACTCATCTCCCTCTTATAAGCGTTAGATGTCCTGATATTTGAGAACGACTATATTGTATTCATTAGTGAATTTATCAATTAGTAACTCGATATTAAACATAAAGGACACTAAAGTTCCTGAGCCAAGTGCGAGGCTCTGTAGTGTTATAACATTCAATTCTCGAATTCTCTACTCCATAATGGATCATTAACCATTATATTAGGGACGGACCTACACTCATGACTTTGGAAACAAATGTCCCTATTTATATGTCAAAAAATTCTTGAGTCCGTCCTTAAGTTGATGTAATTATTGTAAAAAAATTCATAGGTCTATCCCTGAATAAATGCCCCCTACTAACATGTCAAAAAATATTTTCACTTAAATTAGTCAGTTATATTGAGTTTTGCCCCTATAATATATATGACTAGAGAAGCAAATATATGGTGAGCTGGGGAGTAAAGAGACTGAAGTTGATGAATTAGGAAAATACAAGAAAATAACATAAGAATATCCATAGAGACAACCAAAAATTAGGAGATCAAGGAAGCAAATAATATAGTACCTAATGGAGTGCGATAATTGAACTTTAAAGTCCTAGCCTTAGTGGAAGGCCCCTTCTTGCTTGGATTCTACCTACCAACATATAGTTTTCTTAGTAGATGGTTGGATGGAATGACAAATTTATTTATAATAAAAAAATGTTTTTGGAGTAACCTGCATGGCTAAGTGGCCTTTTTATCCTATAAACCGTACACGAGGATTTCTCCTTATCTCTTACCTCTCTGTCGGTTGCTACTTGCTAGTTGCTACCAAAAACCATTTTCTTTTCATGGAAAGTTAATACCTTTCCACAAAATTTTGCTTTTTGCTTCACGGGTCCCGCGTTTTGTGCTTAGATACGTGGGTTCCTATTGGGTTTCTTGTTTAAGCTTATTCCCTTGTTTTCATGTTCCTGGAGAAACATTTCAACTCGGTCGGTATTTTCAGTTCAAGGTTCCAACTTTCCCAATGTGCAAGTGTTTCTTTCAAGCAATGAATGTACATGACTTTAATTTTCTTGAGAGCCGTGTTGTTTCATGTTTTGCAATCAACTATTCCCTTTCTATATATTTTTCCTCTTCAAACTTGCAGTGGGACTGATGGCTTTCCTCATATTTGAGTTATTTCAAATGCTGGTTTCTGAAAATAGGGCTTATATAAGCAGGAGTTTGCATAGACCCCAATTGTTTTTTGTTCTCTCTCAACTGTTCTGGGGATCCCATTCTCTTTGTTATCTTTTCCTATTCCGTCATCTTGTTTGATGAATATACTGAAAGTGCTTATTCATTTATACTAATTCACTAATGATCATGTCGTGTACAGAAGTACAAATATTTTCACTTTTTTTTTATCACGATTTAGCAATGTCAGATGTTATGCTTATACTTGATTATACTGAAGTTACTAACTTAACCAAACTGTAGGACACTGAATCCCTTGAAACACAGTCCGAGTTCATAATTCGGTGAATTTGGAGTTCACGTTTCTATATTGAGAATGCCTGGAAACCAGTACAACGGTGGCTCCACTCATTACCCAAGTCGACTTGAAAGGCTCTTGCGAGAAAGGGAGCTACGGAGAAATAGCAAGGCTTTGCATTTCAATGACGTGACTGATAATCATACAGGTGTTGAACCTTGTGAAGATGACTTCAGGTTGAGAGAGAATGACCACTCTAACAACAATACCTATACTGAAAAAAACTTGGAGTGGGCTGCTGCAAGAAAAAAAAGTGCAGAAGTATGTGAAAAGCAGGACAGAAGGCCTTTGAGGCAAAGACTATTAGTGGTTGCTAATAGACTGCCTGTCTCTGCAGTTAGAAGAGGCGAAGATTCATGGTCTTTAGAGATAAGTGCTGGTGGCTTAGTCAGCGCTCTTCTAGGTAACTCCTTCAGCTCTTATATTGTGTAATTTTCATTCTTTGCTTAACAAAAGGTTGATTCTTGAACTTAGAGATGCAGAATATGGCCCTTTCAGGTTTGGAAAAGGAAAAACTGTTCAAATTGTTGACCCTGCATATTATCACTGAGGCTTAGTTGATTCGAGTTATTGATTTTTAGTATCAGTTTGTTATTTATAGTTAATAGGAATTTGTGTCTTTGTGTTTTTGCTCTGTTATAAAACATTTTCTTTGAGTACAAATCTTAATAACATTTTGTCTGACATTATCAAAGGTGTTAAAGAGTTTGAGGCAAGATGGATAGGCTGGGCTGGAGTAAATGTGCCAGATGAGATTGGCCAAAAGGCATTGACTAAAGCTTTGGCTGAGAAGGCAAGTTCTGCATCCTGATATATCTGGACACGTTTGATTTATTTCTTTTTGATATGTTTGCAAAATCTTCTTTTCGATAAATGCCATTTTATTTTATTTTAAGGAAATCTTATTTATTGGAGTTAATGTTATGTTTCTAATGGCACTCCCCCAATTATTCTAGAGATGCATACCCGTATTTCTAGATGAAGAGATTGTTCATCAATATTATAATGGCTACTGCAACAACATATTGTGGCCTCTTTTGCATTACCTTGGGCTTCCACAAGAAGATCGCTTAGCCACAACCAGAAGTTTTCAATCTCAGTTTGCTGCGTATAAGAAAGCTAACCAGATGTTTGCTGATGTTGTGAACAAGCACTACGAAGAGGGTGATGTTGTTTGGTGCCATGATTATCATCTAATGTTCCTGCCAAAATGCCTAAAAGAGTACAACAGCAAAATGAAAGTAGGTTGGTTTCTCCATACACCATTTCCTTCTTCTGAAATCCTCAGAACACTCCCATCCCGGTCTGAGCTACTACGTTCAGTTCTTGCGGCAGATCTGGTTGGGTAAGCTTCAGTTGTTTTGCTACATTTTTTACATTTTATGGCAAGTCACTTGTACCTTTACTATTTTGACCAGTCCTTACTAAATGCGATAGATAATTTTTAACTTGCCATACTTGTACTGTTGTGTATATTTACCCAGGAAAAGAACTTATGATTTTCACTATATATCTCATAATTAGGATTTTCTACTGATCTTTGATAATTCTTATTATTAGGAATATCGGTGTATAACATAAATAGATAGAAGAGACTCATATCTGACTTGGACATGGGCAGTCAACGAACAATCTATCCATAACCTATATAGAGGGGCATTTTCATCTCTCTGCAAATTTTCCCATCATAATTTGACACCATAGCAAAAGTATGTCATTTTTGTATACATATATCAAATTTAATTAATCCTCAAGGTTTTGTCAAAAATGGCAAACTATGGATTTTACTTAAGTTTGTGGATTGAAAAGCTTTATTTTTTTTTGGCTGTTTTTGCAATTCAATTCCACTTTGAAATCTTGTTCAACCATAGTTTTGATTTTACTCATTGGTAAAGAATAGTGTTCTGTAAAATTATATTTTCAACTCAATTCATTGTAAAATTGTTTTGCATCCTTAAAATCTTTCTTGCCCATATTTCATTGTTAGAGAAACATTTTTTATATCCTTAACTTGAATCTTTCCTTTACATGCAACTCTCCAATAATTTCTAATTGTGTTTTTCTAGATTCCATACGTATGACTATGCAAGACACTTTGTCAGTGCTTGTACCCGCATTCTTGGCCTTGAGGGAACACCTGAAGGAGTTGAGGAACAGGGAAGGTTGACACGAGTTGCTGCAGTATGTTTCAATAAAACTTTTCATATGACTATGCGGTCTTTCTAAATGAATTGTGTTGGTGTTGCATGAAGCATGCCAAAATTTAAACATGTTACATTAGGATTACTAAACACCCTACCAATTATGTATTGAATATACTTGATTAACTTTTGTTATATCAGTTTCCTATAGGGATTGACTCAGATCGATTCATGAGGGCACTGGATCTCCCTGAAGTGCAAGAACACATCAAAGAGTTGAAGGAACGATTTGCTGGAAGAAAGGTAATGTTCTTCATTTGGAAAGGACAAGTATCATGCAGAGTTAAGAGTGCTTGAGCTACATGCATTATTTTATTATCGAAAGAACAATTTTTGGTGTTTGTTGTTGATTTATTTATAAAGTTTAATTCAAGTGGGAAGTAAAATGAAAAAAATATTATTGAAGGAAACTAAGAAGAAAGGACAAAAGAAGATTATAGTCTATGCTTAAAAAGCCAAACTATGGTCAATAGCTGACTTCTAACCAATTGAGTGATTCTTGTTATGAATTATGAGGATAATTACTTTATGAATATAAAGGATTTTGTAGTAGCAAATACTAAACTTGATCATATAACAGAAATGCCCTAATATTAATTTTTAGGTTGTCTTGTATGAGTAATTTCGCTGCCTAACCAGTAATAATGGTGTTTTGCATCTTTTTTTCTTTAAAGTCTGACTAAGTATTTGCAAAATTTAACTGATAACTTATTTTTTATTTCCTTGAATGAAAATGAAGTTTACAGTCCAATATATAAGCAGTGCAAAGAGTCCAAATATGATGAGAATATAATCTTAGATTTAAATCTCTAAGATTTATTCTTATTAAATCTAACCATCTTATAGGATAACTTTGTTAAAATAACCCTTATCCAAATGACGAAATCTTGACTACCTAAATAATAACAACTAAATTGATTTACTAACAAACTAGGAACAAATATAATCTAGATAATCAACACTCCCCCACAAGCTGATTTGTAGATATTTATCATACCTAGCTTGGATTTTAGATTCTCAAAAAATTTCTATTTGACATTCACTTGGTGTGTATACCAGCTCTATTGTTCCTTATTCGATTTTCTCTTTGATAAAATGCAATGTTATGAATATCGTATCGGACCAAGCATGCTTTTCATAATACTAATTGAGGTTTACTTGGCGATATAAAAATGAGTATAACTTCTAAGTACCCTGCCGACATTTTAGAAAATAAGAAGGCAACCTAATGAGCATTTGGACCCTTTTTACATGGCTTTGCAATCTAAGACCAAAAACAAAGTTAACTATAGAGGTCTTAACGATAACTACAAAAATTCCCATTCTATACAACACCGTAAATAGCCATAACTTTATTTATTATAATGAGAGACAAGATATAAAGAGACAAAAGAACTGCCGCTCATAAACATCAAATGAAGACGAGGACTAGGGAAAAAAAAAGCAAACAGGTCACAAGGTTCATCTAGTATACACTTAAGAAGCAAGAAAACAGGTCGCATTTAAGTTCAAACAGTATCTATTAAAACTTGAATAAATTTAAGTAAAAAGTATGATATACTTACTTTCCATGCAGTCCCAACAACAAGCCAGCAAGCACAACATAGGTGCCAAATGCCATGAAAGGAATGTACAAGTCTGGTGCATTAATATCATAAATTGGAGGTTTATAAGAAAGACGCCCCCCAACAGGCTCGGTTATTCGAGTCCAATGCCCCTGACAGAAATGCAATAAGAACAAAGCCACAAAAGCGAAAGAAAGCTAATGCACCAAACAGATAAAATGAGGGATTACTACTTACTCTATGTAGAAAAGGAAATAAGACAACCTTCAATTTGTTCCTCACATACTGGTCATTCACTTGAAAATAATACTGGGGATCAGAGAAGTACCTACTTATCTGTGCATTCACAGAAAATGACAACTAAAATCACATTTCATATCATAAAGTATTTCTTACATTTCCAGAAACAATAAAACACTTCAACAGCAAATTTACATGTTTATCTAGAGGAAACACACAGACAATCAACCATTTGATGATAATGACTGAATATGTTACCATGTCCCAAAATTCAGATTCAGAACCTTACAACTTTGATTTCAACCGCAACTCAAAGAGTGTTGAGCAGTCAACCATAAAGCAAGAATCGACATGAATGTAGAATAAACTAAAATTTCTACAGTATCTAACATAGATCCTAAAAAACATTTATCTCAAAAAAATTTACAGTAATTTGTTGGCTTGCCCACTCATTGCTTGCAACTGCCAACCTAACATACTGAGCGACAGTCCAACTGGATTATCCCCTAGCTACTGCAATAACATTCAAGCTAAACCATATCTTTCTTCAATAAGTTATCACTCAAATAAGTCAAGAAATATAAAATAAGAACAATGAGTATGTTGGCGCCATCTATAATATTTTCAAACATGCTAAGATATAAATGACATGAACATCTTTTGGTTTTTGGCCAGGCTAGTAGGAAGAAATACATAGTTCAATAGAACAAGCTGAAAAAACAGAGGCAAAAAAAGTACTAAAATTTGAAATATTAACGATCAAAGCTTTGGAATTCTAAGGCAGAGCTAAAGTCATTATTGTAAACTGTTACGACCCAGACTCCTATAAGCCCAAGTCGCACCCCACTCACGTGGTGGGCTTTCCCATACAAACCCAAAGGGTACATCAGGCCCATAAGTTAGAAGGTCCCTTGTTCCACTAAAAGAACGTTCTAATAGTGGTGGGTGCCTCCCAGACTTATAAACCCCTAACTCCCCACTTAATTAGGCGAT